>VZUI01077505.1:0-32277 GCA_013401135.1 Cettia cetti
GCGCTCGTCCCGCCCCCCCTCCCCCGCCTCGCGCCGCCCGCCCGCTCCCCGCCGCGGGCGCGCGCCTGGGCCGGGCGGGGCTGAGGGCGGCCCCGGGAATCGCACGGCTCCCGCAGGGAACGCGCGGAAGCGCCACGCTCCGGCCTCCCGGGCGCCATGGGTGCTGCCATAAGAGGCCCTGCCGCGGTCGGGCTGAGCCGAGCTGTTAAAAGCTAAAAGAGAAAGCGGGGTTGGGAGATGGAAAAGTGCTCAGTGGGTAGCACCTAGTGGGAGAAGGACCGGGGCCAGCCTGAAGGATGCGGGGATGTATATTCCCCACCGCAGATGAGGGAGAGCTGATTGTCATGGGGGAGCATCCCGGGGTGCTGGAATGGGATGAGGGAAAAGATGACTTTTGCAGCTGGGCGAAAAGTACCCGGGTAGCAGCAGGAAACAGGAGGAGGAGGAATTGATTCAAAAGTGCTCTGGAAAATGTCCTCCTGCGAGGGCATGGGAGCAGCATCAGGCACAACCCCAGTGGGAGGAGGCGGGGTAAGCCTTGCTACATCACTTGGACGTGCTGGAAGTGACCCCTTAGGCGTCACTGTACCTGCAGTAAGGATGAGCAAAGGTAAATAGTGCCAAGTGACTTAAGACAGAGGTACAGTTCTCCGGGATACTGTAAAAATACGTTTTGCCGCAAGAAAACAAGGCTCTCCCTACTAAGTAGCAAATTACAGGGAAGGTTCAATTTAGGACCTTTCCCATCTTAGCAATGAAATATAACAAGGATGAGAGATGTGTAATACTGCTCTTTGATGTAAAAAATAGTGTGTCCTGACATACAAGGCATGAGATATCTTCAGGCCTTGTTAAATATCATTCTGTGTTTGGGGTTTTTTTTCATCCTGTGCTAAATAAATTGGTCTTTTTCACACACTGAAATTTATGTCCATTTTCTGTTACTACTTTTTTTTTTCCCCCTGTGTTATCGGGATTTTGGAAACAATGTACTTTCACACAACCGAATTTCATGTTTCACTAGCTGAAAAGTGCTACTGCACCATTGCATGAGCTATTTTAAATCTTCTCTGGGTTAGAAACAAATCTCAGTCCTTCCCTACAAGTCCCATTCTATCACTGTTTTGTCTTTGTAGACATTGCAGGCAGAGCTCTGAATTCACAGAACACACTGATTCAATATATTTGCAATCCATTTAAAAAAGATCAGTAGGAGTCACTCAAACTGTGAGTAGTTTGGCCTTTTTAAAGTTAATATATATTATGTAAGTAGTGATGCAAACATAGGACATTTGCTATGTGATGCGAAAACCAAATTATTGACATAATCTGCCCTTGGAAAAACTTGTAATGTCCGGTTTTATTTTAGTTCATTTAAAAATTAAGCAGTGATAAATACTGAGGAATGTAGAAAGGAATCCCAAGAGAATGCTGACATGTCTGAGATTAACAAGGGCACAGTGCTGAAAAAGAGACACTGCTTTTACTGCTAATGAGGTGGTCTGGGCTGCAGCAGCTCATATTTTGAAGGAAAAGAATGGAAGGGTCTTTTTTGCTTTGAAAGAATTAAGATGGTGGAGAGCGAAGTACACAAATGGAGCCTCTTCTGTCTGATAGTCAAGAACAGGCTATGGAGAAGCACATGGCTTTCTGTATGTGTCATTTATCCTTTTCCCAGATACTCAGATCAAATTACACTGCAATAAACAATACTATTCTATTTTTTTCCCCCTCTCCTTGGTACTTGGTCATTACTCTGCTTTACTGCTGCACCTCACAGGTTTGTTTCTTGTCCTTCAAAAGCTGCTCCAAAATGAATTACTGTTACCCTTTGTGGAGTGAGAAGTACACGGGGCTGCTAGTTGGTGCTTCAGATGAGTGAGGATGCTGGAGCTGGAGCCTACTTAGCTTAAGAGGGACACTTGGGATAGCCTGAAGCATGCAGCCATCTTTCCCTTGTGTCCCATAGAGACCTGAGATGCCAGGGTGTGCAGAGGGCATGGGTGATGTCCTCCAGCACTTGAGGAGGGCAGGGCCCTTGAAGTGTGGGCCTCGTATTTCTGCTGCTTTTACCCTCGTGCTCTGAAGGCTCTGGGATTAGGGTCTTCTTTTTCACATCCTTCATTCAAATAAAAATGAGGGTAGCTACTTCTAGCTCACAGAAATGCAGGTTTAAGCATGTAAGTTGATAAAGGAGGTTGGGGCCGTGTGATCATGTGGTACTTTTATAAGGGTGATCACACAGGGAATGTGAGAGCTCCCCATTGCCTTGCCAATGTGACTTGCTGCAAGAGCTGGACTGACTTTTATTTAAACCCTTGGTACACCTGGCCCAGCAGAGGCACATCCCAGAGCATCTTCCACTGTATCCTGCCAGTGTGCATACATGAAGGTGGTACGGCAAAAGTCCCTGTGTGCATGCCTTCCTCCTTTAACAGGGACACTGTGCTGTTTCTGGAGGCCAGGCATCTTGTATATGCAAGTTTGGAATTGCTGCCTGGAATTTCTGACCCTAAAGGACACAACTGATATATTTAAACATTCTTGTTTCCTTAATGACTTGACTGGAGCTGGAGACCCTTGGCAGACCTGCCTATGCATGGTGAGTTCTATCCATCATAGTGTGCTGATTGCCACTTTCTCTCAGCTGTTTGAGCGTTTCCTATATTTATGCAGTTCTCATTTTTATTAGCACTGATCAATAAAGTAGCATCCTTAGCTGTGTGCCTCTCCATCCCAAAATTGACAGCTGGTCAATGGTTTGGATTGGTCTTTGACAGCAACTTTGTTCTGTCACCCTTCACTTCGGTGTTTAAAGGTCAGGCCAGGTAAAACTCTTGTCAGTCCTGCAGCAGGAAAGAGGCCACCATGTACAGGACATGAAGCATCAAACAGAAAGTGCTCACGTCACAACAGTGCACACAGGAAACTGGCTCATTGACTTCTCCAGTGCTTATTTCCTTCATCAGAAGACTTCACTGAGGGGTCTGATCCCTACATACATGGATCTTGTCACTTCTGACACAATTTTGGGCGGTACTCCCTAGAAGGAGGAAACCATCACACAAGGGTGGAATTTCCTACCTTTAGCACCTCTTGGCCGTGTAAGTTATTGTTATATTATAGGCTGTTTATGTAGCCTTGTGGAAAAGCAAGCACCTGCAAAAGCTGTGACAGCCTGTCCTAAGAAGTGGAAATACATTTATTAGATGGTGTGGATGACAACCCCTTTAGGTTGATGGCCACCATGGACAGCTAACTAAACTTCCCGGTGAATTCAGCATCTCCCAAGGGCTGCATGCTCTGCCCAGGTGTCCTAGGGTGACTTTATGATGCTTGTATCCCCAATTGTCTGTTCCATTTGTGCTGTATGTTGAGTTCTGTGCCTTTAAGACTGGTTCTGAGAGTGAATCAGGAGAGAAGGAGAAGCACCTAGTTTGTTTTTGAGAAAGCTGCCTGACTCCTACACATTCCCTCTGCAGCGTGTGTTCGGCTGAGGCTTGGACAGACTGCTGGACAGAAATTATTTTTTTGCTTTTAGTTAGTTTTAGCTAGCTGAAGAAGAAAAGCTTCCTGGACTTTTTTTTTTTTTTCCTCTTTTCCTTGGGACTGTTTAAATCTTCTCTGGACTGACAAACCCAGAGGAGCACCGAGGGCTCGCAGCTGCGGCCCACTGGGCCTGGACCTCTGGAGGGACTGGGATTGACAAGAGACTGAGTGAGCTGAGCTGCACCCACAGCAAGGACCTTCTCAGTTTGCTGTCTCTCTTTGGAGCAGCAAGAGGTTTTATTGTTTCATATCATTCATTCTTTGTGCTTGTGGGCACTTTGTTTGTTAAATAAATAGGTTTTTCCATTTTTCTCTGAGGAGGTTCTTTTCCCGGACTGGCTGGGGGGAGGAGCCGTTTGGGTTTGCTTTCCAGAGGAACTCCCTTCGGAGGTTTCCTCCCAAATTTGCCCTAAACCAGGACACCAGGGCATTTGCAAAGGCTCTCCTGGTCTGTCCGTAGCAGTTGTTACTGGCAAGCGGGGGCTGTTCTGCCTGTCCATATCCATAGATATCAGCTTAAACTGTTCTGAGGTGGGCTGCTGACACCAGAGGTGGTCCAGGCCTTCCTCCTCTTTGCTGTGCAATCCTGCCTTCTCTGTATCACCAGCTCTGCCACCTGATGCAGCTGAAAGTTAGCACGACACAAAAATCTGCTTCCTGGCCATGATGTGGGGACAAACAGGTTGTTTGAGAGCAGTGCTGATTTACATCAAGTGCCTCAAGAAGTTGCTCTGTTGAAGATGTTTGGAGGGTAGCAGTCTGTTGGGTTCCTGGGCTAGTAGCTGAGGCACACCTTAAGGCAAATTTTGGAGATGCCCAGTGGGGCTTTGTCTTCATGGTTCACCTTGAAGCTACTTAAATAGCAGTGAAACAATTCCTTGTGGTAACCATGTGCCATTTTGTAAGCCATGAAAGCAAGAGATGCTTAGAATTCATGAAGAGGTACCAGAAGTCATGAAGAGGATGATTATTCCACTCATGTCCTCAGTTGTCTTGAGGATGTTTGTCCTTCCAGAGGAGAATATTATGTTACTGAATGCAAGTGTGTAGGAATAATGTGTTCTGGAGTTGTGTATTTCTGAGCTGCACTTGCAGCCCAGAAAGCCAATTGTAACCTGGATTGTATCAAAAGAAGAGTGGCCAGCAGGTTGAATTCTAACCTACTCGGCTCTTGTGACACCCCAACTTCATTGCTGCATCCAGCTCTGGGGTCCTCAGCACAGGAAAGACATGGATCTGTTGGAGTGAGCCTAAAGGAGGGCCACAAAGATGCTCAGAAGGCTGGAGCACCTCTATGGAGACACCCTGAGGGAGGTGGGGTTTTTCAGCCTGGAGAAGAAGATCTGAGTATATCTTATAGCAGCCTTACAGTACATGAAGGGAGCCTGCAAGAGAGCTGGAGAGGAACCTTCTGGCAGGACCTGTTGTGATAGGACAAGGAGTGATGATTTTAGACTGAATGAGGGTAGATTTAGATTGGATATTAAGAAGAAATTATTCCCTGTGAGAGTGGTGAGGCACTGGAACAAGTTGTCCAGAGATGCCCCATCCCTGAAAATACTCAAGGTCAGACTGGCTGGGGCTCTGAGCAGCCTGATCTAATTGAAGATGCTCCTGCTCACTGCAGAGGGTTTGGATTAGAGGATTTTTAGTAGTCCCTTCCAACCCAAGGTACTCTCGATTCGGTGATTCTGTGATGGTTTCCTGGGGGTAAATGATTATTATGATGATTGCAGAGATACTGTGCTGTAGATTATGTCAGAGTAACCCTTGTGGGGTCAGGGCAGGCACAAGGAATGTGTGCAGGCTGCTTGCTGCCAAGGCAGTCAGCAACCACGCTTGTGCAATTGAATTTTTTAAAAAAACTTTCTTCCCTCCAAGCATTAATGTTAATGCAAATTAACTTTCAACTGCAAGACAATTTTATTCTGGGTTGGCTTTGCTGATTGTTTCTGTAGGTTGACTTTGCCTAAAGTGTTTGTAACTGTTGGTACAAACAATCTTTTCATCTGCAACACATAAGAGATTTTAATTGAATGTACTCCTCTGAAAGCCAAGGAAATAAGGGCAGGCTTCTAATAGCTTTAATTTTTTCTGCCAGATCTTTTAATCTCTTTATTTTATTTAGGCACTTGATTCAAAAAGGAAGAAGGTTTTATATTTAAAAGGCAGCTTAGATAAAACATAAAGGTTATAATTGCAGCTATACTGTTAGATGTAGAGCTAGATTTAAAATTTCTTGATTTACTAGTATAAATTGGACTAAAGGATGCTTCTGACTAAAAATAGAGCAATTATTCCTAAATAATCAATTCTTTTCAAATAATGTAAATTACTTTGTCTGTTAAGCCTGTCTTAAATGTATCAGTGGCAAATACTAACAGACACTTAAGTCTCCTTGTATGTCACTGTAATCCACTTCAAGCAGATGATGGTACTATTTATTTCTGCGTGTTTGGTCTTTTTTTATTATTTTGCAATTCTGTAAGTTGCAGAACTTGTTGGGCTTTTTTTGAAACTGAAGACATTGTGAGATATAAACTGCTTCTGACACAAATTTGAATGGTGACCTTGTAACCACAGGGTCATAGGCACAAGAAGGTGGAAGGGACTCCTTTCTTGCCTCAGAGCTACTTTCCTTTGGCCCTGTTTCATTCTGAACATGTTCACCTAACTTTACTTCAAAACTTCCCCTTCCATTTCACGTCTTCATTTTTCAAAACACAGTAGCTGCCCTGAGGTTTCTCTCACGAAGAGTGTGGAGGGGGTGGTAATTATGAACTCTGCACCTCGTGTTCCACGTCTGTCATATGAATGTGTCAGGCTTAATCTTTATTAATTCCTGAGGGAAAACTGAAGACTAGAGCTAATAAGGTATGATAATTGTTTCTTTTGAGACGTGGTTTCTGAGAATTCATGACAAACTGAAAAGTGTTGCACGAGTATGAAATTTATTTAGAAATAAGCTGTTTAAATACCACAACAAAATTAGAAAATTCATAGGGGAAAAATTATATGGAAGATTATTAAATGCTCAGGCACCCTCTCAGACATAAGAATTCCCTCAGCACAAGTCACTGGAGGCTGCAAGGGTGTTCTGAGGAGGTATTGTGGTGTGCTTCTCCTATGCTTACACTTTTCCCTATATATCCAACACTAGATAAATTAAATTTTTGTATGACTCACTGGGGCTCTTGCATTTTTGCCAAGATTAGGCTGAAGCCCAGGGAAGGGAAAGTGATATCACACAGACAGTGACATCACTGAACTGAAGGGTAAGAGAGGAAAGAGATGGTGTGCCAGGAGCCACTTTGGTGATGTGTTTTGCATGCAGTGTGCTGTTCAAGTGGATGTGTAATTAGCAGCATACAGGGAGAGAGGAGTTGCATTCAAGGAGCAGAGCATATCAAAGTAGACACTGAAGCCAGACAACTGGAGAGGATGTTCAGAAGTCATGCCACGTATCAACTTAAAAAATTATGATGTATCAGGTAGATCTCATTATATCTTACTGGATTTTTTCCTTTTATTTTTTCTCTTTAGTGGGCAGGGGAGGGCAAGGAGGTTTTGAGTTTTATTTTAGTTCTGTAATCAAGTTTAAAGTAGATTTCACTGGTTTATCTCCACCCCACATAGTCTGGTAACGTGACTGTCTGCTAGTACCCTGCCAGATGCAAGGTGTTTTGTTCCACTGGAAGTTACAGTATATTCCTGAGACAGCTGCCATCCAAAATACATGGAGAGATTCAGAGAAGGCAGTGTATGTTGTTTCATCATGCTACAAAGGCAGGTTTCAGTCTGCTAGGACAGGATCTCCTACAGAAAATAACACACCTTGGGCAAGGGTTAAAGGAAAAAAATGCACATGGCTTCAGAAGGCTCTCACAAAAAACAGGCAGTCTGCAAGGATGAGATTTGAGAGTTCAAAGTCAAACACAACATATTATTTCCAAACAGTTGTTCAAGATTTGCAGGCACCTAAGGTGTCCCGCTGTGGTGTCCAGATTCCCTGGCAAGAATTCAAGGTTTTTCTTTTTCATGACAGGAATGACTTCATGTCTTGCACACTGAGAGTGTTAATTTAGCATATAAATATTTCTCTACCTGGTGTGGTTTCTGCTGCTTTCTGAGAAGCAGCAGAGATTAAAAATACCTCATTATCTTGTTGCTTGGTGTGTTTGGATCCATTGTTTTTTGCTCTTTTCCTGATGCCTCACTGTGACCTGGCTGAAGGCTGAGTCAGTCTGTTGGTGACTGGCTACTGAGGGCTACAACCTTCTGTCATATTTTGCTTTTGGAGGATCCTAGTTTCCTGCCTAAAGCATCGGGTGCTGGGCTAAAGTCATTAACTAGAGAGCACCTGATGCAAGACAGCCATCAGAATTTGGAGGGAGGGGGAGAGCGTGGGTAGTGCAGAAGCTGAGCTCTGAGGTTTTGGAAAATAGTAGGACAACTGGAGCTCTTTGGGTTGCTGGGGAAACTGCTCCCAGATGGGCATGGGGGCTCTGTGTGCAGACTCTGCACTCAGCTGTTGCCATCCCCCTCCATGTGCCAAGCAGTGCTGCTGGGGAAGCCTTCCAGAGTCTCCTTAGGGAAGGCCCGGTGCTGTTTCCTTCACCAGTGAGGCAACTGCCTCCTCCCTAAATTGAGTTTCAGACCTCCTGAGCATGGGCATCCGTTCAGGGGCCACTGAATTATGCAGAAGGGGTTTTTTCCTTAATACTAGTGGCTTTATTTTCCCATGCATTTTCTCATGCTGATAGTTCTGTTTTCCCAGCATGTCTGACTTGAGCCTTCTCAGTACCTCTGCAGGAACAAGAGCAGAAGCTAAACGTGTGCTTAATTGCCTCACTTACAAACTGTTTAAAATGCTTGGATAATTGACGTCTGATAGATTGTTTTTTCTCTCTCCTCAAGCTAAATTAGGCTAACACCAGTCAGAGGTAGCTGGTGAGTTATTCTTCCAGTCCTGGGAAAGTCTGTTGTTGGCAGAATATTCAACAACAATTATTGCCAAATCCCATGTTTCAGAAGGGGGCCATTTCTCAGGTGAGGAAGAGAAAGGAGGGCTTATTGTGATGTGTGTTTGGATCCAAGCACTAACTTGGGCTTCTGACAGTATAATTTTGAGTAATGGTGTTGCTTCCTTCTGATTCTCATCTCATTCTTGTGCTTGGGAGCAGTAAGTGCACTCCCCTAGTTTATGGTTTCCTTTTTACATCTGTTTGCTTTTAAACTCATCACTCAAGATGATCATTGCAACCCAGCAGTTTATCTTAAATCCCCTATCTTTTTCAAATGCTCATCATGAATACTAAAAAATGAATGCTGTTCAAAGTTCTGGATTTTTTTTCCCCAACTTAACTACAGGCAAATCTCAGATTTTGAACATATCAGAGATCTCTTTAAAATCTTATCTATAACTGACATAATTATCTGCTCAGACAAGTTGTGGCAAAACACCAACCCCTAAGAAGAATTTCAGGCATTACACTCTTATTTTCAAGTTAAATCATGGAATGGTCCCCAAACCTTCACCATTTCATTTATTAGGTATTTCTCAAAAAAAAAAAAAAAAAAAAAAGGCAGAGCTGCTGTGCATTTAGAGGAGTAGAATTTAAGCACTTGATTTTATTTAAATCTCAGTAACCATCAGCTCCTTAGTAACTAGGGGTGTGTCTGCTAAGAACAATCTGTCACCTGTCACTGGGCTTTCAAGTGACTGATTTCACATCCAGAGCTAAGACAGATAATTGACAAAATCGTGCAGACTTCAGCTGAAGAAAAGTGCTAATTTATTTTTTTAATATTATCCACAGAAGTGCTGCTTTTTCGGTTAGTTTCACATTCTTAGACCATCTCAATCTGTAGTTACATGGAAATGCATGTGGATTGATTGTAGCTTATTTGTAAAGCTCTCTCAGATACAAGTAGTCCAGAGTCTGCAGACTTATATAAGTGTTGGTTAAACGTAATTTTTTCATAATTAAACCAGCTAAGTTTCTGAAAAGTTTCCAGTATTCCTTTTAACTGACATTTACTGATATTTTAGCAAAACACTAGTCTCCTCAAGTCCTAAAGTTTACTGGTAATTTCAAATTCATTAACTTTGTTAGTATAATTTCTGGGGAAAAAACAAGCTGTAGAGAAACTTGAAAATGGCTCTGTAGGTGACAGCCACAGATGGAAAATTTGATAAAGGTTAGAGAGGTCAGAGGTGAAGCTGGTGGCTTCTGCCCTGAAGAGCTTTTAAGGAACCTTGTCAGCAAGGAGATTTCCTCCTGCTCCTGCATGATTAATATCTTTTTGTCTGCCCCAGTTACTGACCAAGGAACTTCCATCTGGGGGAAAATTCTGCTAGTTCCTGGAAGTGAAGTTCTCACATACATTTTGCCCTCAGACAGAGAAACCAAATGCATGAGTCAGTTAAAAAAAAAAAAAAACCACCAACAAACAAACAAAACACCAAAAAACCCCAAACAAACAAACAAAAAAACCCCCCTGTACTGTTTTATCACTGATCAGGATACACAGATTTCAGCACTTCTGGGTGTGCATCTGCCAGCCCTGGTTTCTTCTCCCAGTGCTGAGGATGCTCGAGTGTCAGTGCTGTGGCACAGCAGCAGCACGGCAGCACCAGGGAGCTGAAGGAATGCCTTGGTTTGCAAGACAAAGCTACAGAGGAAATGTTCAGTGACGCTATCGCTGTTGTGATCTGAGATAGAGTTCAGTTATCCCTGTGTGATCAAATTGCATCTGTCAGATTCGCAGATAACAATTTGCACGGGGCTGTTGGGTGATTTTCCCGTGCTTTGTGTGCTGCTATGGGAACCTGGGACACTGGGAACCAACACTGAAACTTACAGTCTCCAATCCTTTCACAACTGTGGGTCAAGCAAATTTTAGACTGCTTTGAAAGTTGATGTGTTTGGCTGAATAATGAAGGACCAGATGAACAATCTGGGAGTCAGATGTGAGCATTCATTCCCTGATCTGAGAGTTTGCCTGTCTTAGGGGCAGCCTGAGGCATTGAGGGAGGTATGGACCGGCATCCCTGAACTGGCAGGGTCGCTGTCTCTGCTGGGATGTCACCCAAGGTACTAAGCTGAACTGAATGTGTGCTGCTGTTCTCCACCTTTATCACACTGCTGTCCAAGGCTGTTTTGTTGGAACAGAAAAGGAGTTAAAACTGACAACACAACTCTCTAAATTACATTGTAAGACAGAATAAAGATTTGGAAAACAAAGCTATCCTTTACTCACTGGGTTCTTACAAGGCAGACAGTCTTTCCCCTATGATTTCCTTGAGTCCTTCTCTTCTGTCCAGGCTCTTGCCTTGTCTTCTGAGCATCGCCTTATCTTCGGACCAAGCTTCCTCCTTAGCCTTAGCTGGATACAAAACCTAGCTCTTCTGTGGGACCTATAGGACCCATCTCCTGACTCTGTACTGGCTCCAACCACTTAGACAACACCCTGGCTTTATGCTTTTCCTAGAAGCTCCTGCCTGCGAAGCCATGGCTGGACCAGCTGGAGCACAAAGCCAAGCGCTTTGCAAACTCATCAGGAAAACTACTGAGCTGTTCTCTCAGGGAACGCTGCCCACGTGGGTGAGAGGTGTTCAGAGGAGGTGGAGTGCTTTGAGATAAATTGCTCATCCAGGAAGAAAGGCAGTAGGCTGGAAAGCTGATTCCCTCACATCAGCGTCTACCCTCTCTGGCAAGGCTCCAAGGAACATCTGAGCCTTTTCTGACATGAGCTGAGGCAAACCTGGGAAAGGCTACATGATGGCGAGCTTACTCAATCCTGAAAACTCTGTCCATGCCAAACAAGCTCCTTTCAGGTATGAGGGTTTCATTACTCCCATGACAGATTTAAATCAGCTGGAAAAGCACCTTGTGTACTAAATCAAGAGGCACTCAATGCCAGTGTGTAGGTAACTGAATCATGCCCTGCCTGTCCAGCAGCTTGAGTCCAAAGAACCCAAGCTGAGCTCCCCTTTCTGTATATTTAATCACTGCTTTATATGTATCACACAATGTACTATTTTTTTGCTGTCCCCTTCTATGGAGTCACAATTATGTTCTTTTAAACACTTTATTGATCAGCCAAACTTACATGTAAAAGCAGGTCTTTGGCAAATCATGTGTCCGTTCATGCTGTGTATCTTCAACACTGCAGTTACAGGCATTTGTGAGCTACACACTTCTTCCAAAAAAACACCTGTCTTCTGTGGGGCTTTGTTCCTCTTTTGATGGACTACAGACTATCAAGTTCTGCTTCTAAATTAAGAGATATCTGATTGCTTATTAGTTGTACTGTAAAGTTCTTTATGACTTCAGTAATTAGTGTTTATACTTCCCAGGCCTGTGGAGAAGCACTTTAACATTGCATAAGGAGATGAAACACTCCACAACAGAGTATGCATCGCTCCCAGGATTTCTTGTTTTACATCCTCAAGTTTTGTAGAGCCTTGCTGAGGGAGTCTCTCCAGAAATGGAGTCATGGGTAACATGATGTAGTCATTTTGAGTGGATTTCACAGAGATTCAGAAAAATATTCACAGGAAGATACCAGGATCCTGTAGCTCTCACTGCACCAAGGAACTTTTCAACTACAAACACTTGTTTGTTAGTGCTCTAATCAACTGTCATTTGCAGAACTTGGAAAAAGAAGTTTAATGACTGATTTGGCTGCCTTCAGCATTTCTGTGTTCTTGACAATATTTTTGTAAAGTATTGGATCAACTTCTAGAAACATCAAAATTCATGCTAGAAATGAATTCCACCCTGCTGGCATCTGTTTCCAGATGTTCTTTGTGATTTGCCTGATTGTTATCCAAGGTTTTCTGCTGAAGGTATAACCTGCAGGTGCAAGCACTACATTAAGCTGAACAGGCACAGGGCTCTACACACCTGTCCTGCCTCCTTCCTTGGGAGATGTGAGTCACTGCTGTGGTGGGCACAGCTGGTCCTCACACCACCGGTCCTGACCATCAGCCACAGGCCTCCACCACACTGCCTAACCTGGGCTGTGGAGTTTCTCTTGTTGGGTTAAATACCTCTTTATACTTTCATGGACTCCTTCCAAATGAAACTCAATTGAGTAATTAATAATATGGAGGGAGAGTTAAGCTTTTTAAGTTCTGCATGCTTTTGTGCCAATTATTCCATCTACAACTGATCACTTTTTTTGCTACAGAGCTTCTCAGCGAGGCATGACCTTGGTTTATTAAATAATACATGTATTTCTGAGAGCAACTTATGTAAGAGTAGGCCTATCCAACAAGACTGATGCTTGACCCTTGGTGTATGAAAGGAACACTGAATAAGCTCAGTACCTGGGTAGGAGGGACAGGCAGCCTCACAGTGGCTGCACTCGTCTCTAATTCACCATTGCTGCCTTTACTATTTCCACTCAAGGTGCTGCAGCACAGTTTCCAGGCAGCCTCTTGGATGTCTCACCACATGCTCAACACACTGCTGGTGCATCTGCTGCCTTGATGCTGGCCTGTACTTTGCAGGGCAAACAATAAATTTCTGTCCCCACAGATGGCAACAGCGCTGCCTCTTGTGCTGGTGTGAGCTGTACCCACCAGTAAGGAGTTAATGGGATCTGAAGTCTCTGCTCCTTCCTTCTCAGCCTTCTCCACCTCCTGCTCCTCCCCTTCTCCCCTGGCTGGGGTTTGGGGCTGCACAGGCTGTCAGTGACACAGGGCAGGTGGTGCAGGCTGTCTTGGGGTACCTACAGCTTCTCTGAGGCCGCTTTCACACCACACGCAGGGCAGTACAGTGATGAGCCTCTCTGCTCCCGTTAGAGCAAAGCAAATCTGTTAGCTTTAAATCTCAGAAGTAATTTTCATAACATCATTTCTGCAGCAGCCGGTTTCCATGGAAACCAAGAAACGACTGGCAGCATGCATAGGAAAGAAGACAGCTGACCTGATTGTCCTTCCCTGGCCCCTGTGGATGGGCTTCCCTCAGTCTGCACATGCACGTCCTTTGCTCATTGCTGTGAGATGGACAAGGCCAGACTCAAAGGCTTCAGCTCATTCCACTGGCAGCAGCCCAAGTGCAGTCTCTCCTGGCTGCTGCACATCCTCCTCATCCCACCTCATCCCGCCTGTCAGGGCAGCTTGTCCTGCATCCAGGGGAGGGCAGAGGGAGGAAGGGTCTGTAGATGTTTTCACCCCGCTTCTGACACCTGTATCATTCCCAGGTCTCAGTAGTGATGGAAGGACTTGTGGTTAGCTTTGAATGTGCATGTGTCCCTTTCTTTTTGACCCCCCAACCCACTTATTTCACATACTTTGTTTACTTCCTTATTCCACTGCTGCTGGAATACTCCTATAGGTCAACTTGTTGAAGATGTATATTTATAATAAAGCCCTATGTGTAGTGCCTTAAATTTACAAATACTGTTGGAATTCTTCCTAACTATTACCAGAAATATCTGCTCTCCAGGTGAAGGTTCTGTTCCCTGTGGTGTTCCTTAAGAAGCCACAAACCTATGTCAGAGTCTTGAAGAACTGTTTTGTCTGTATGTTTGGGCAGAGAGAGGGGACTTGTCTGTGACCCAGGCTCAGCTGCCAATTTTGATTGCATTTCTTTGAACTGCATTCTCAGTTACCTCCCCAAATGATAAGGAAGAAGTATAAATCAGCTCATGACACAGTCAGGGAAGAGTGTCATGACCAATAGGATTACCTGGTCTGCAGGTAAAAAGCAGATCCTCAGAGACCATTTAGGAAGTTGAACATCTGCAGGGGGCAGACTGAGGGAGAAAAAGTTGACTCTCAGGAGCTGACTGCTCTGGAAGTGCTGTACACATAGGTCATGCCACAGGCCAGGACTAGGAAGATGTGTAGTCAAGCTCTGACCAGATTCCATTTTGTACTTAGTTTAATTCTGCAGTATTAGTTTATTATCAATAAATAATGTCAGTTTCTTTAGTACAAAAGCCCTTTTTTCTTTCTCATTTGGAGACAGCAATATTAGCACCAATAATCACAGCCATATCAGCACCAATCAATTCACCTTTGAAGCTCAGTGCCAGCTGGAGAGGTGCTAGAGGCTGCCTGTCTGTCTGAAGGATGCATTGCAGGTTCCCAAGCCATGCTCATCCCTACTCCCCAAAAGCATGGGCTGAGCATGGCATCCCTGGGTGCAGTCACGGTGCCACTTCACTGGGGGAGATCTGTGCAGGGAGCCACGGGCAGAGGCAGAGCTCTAGGCCATGGAGTCTGTCCTTCCTTTAAAGCTCTTAAAATGCACAGAAGCCACGAGGCTCCTGGAAGGGCAAAGCAGCTTAAAGAAAACAATTGCAGAGATGAGAGCATTCATGAAAGCTGGGCACTCCCTGAGGTGTTTCTCTGCCCTCGACTCCAGAATGCTGGAGGGAACAGCAAGCCCGGACAGCCTCAACAGTGCTTTTACTAAACTTTCAAAGTCTCTCTGACATAAAATATAACTGACCTTTACAGTTCCATTTGAGCCAGCTACACTGCCATCAGCTCTTGCTAGTCCTCACTACTCAGTTCATGTTTGCTTAACGGCACGTGAATTAATTTGTTGGAAGCTGACACTTCACTGCAGGATTAGTTAGTGACACTAACACCGGACTGGTGCATGAAATTTAATTTTTGGTAAAAAAAAACAAAAACAAAAACAAAGGAGGTAAATACCAATGCTTTTTGAAATATCTTCACTTTTAGGATGCTATGACTGAGTAATGAATGAGCTGAAGTAAAGAAGAAAAATAAACCAAATTCCAGCTATTTAAAGGCTCAGCAATTCCTTCCAGGCAAAAAACAAGCAGCTATTGTGTGCTGGCACTGGGAGGGCTAGGGGAAGGCAGCGTTTCCCACAGGCAAATTAGGAATGGGAAAACCAGGACAAAACCCTCAAGCCTCTGCAGCCTGAGTAGGGAACACAAGACATTTTCTGTTCAACATGATTTGTCATTAGGTGGGTTTAATAGGGCTTTATACTTATTCTGGGAGGAAAGCCCTGGCTCTGCTTGAGCTAACAGTAATGACCATTCTGACTTGGGAAACATGAGGGAGCATTTGCCACATCACTCAGGCACTCTACGGGAACAGAGGGTCTCCTCCGCCCCCTTCCCCTCCTGGTGAGGGAGTTTGGACACATTTCACAGGAGTCTGATAAAAACCTGTCTGTGCCCTGTTTGGCCAGGGCCTGTCTGATTCACATCACTTGTCTCACTGTAAAGGAGGACCCCATATTGACCACCAGCCACACTGGGACCAGAGCAGAACCCCACAAGGGGTGCATTTGAAAACCCCCACACTTCTACCCCACAGCTGCCTGGGGCAGCAGACAGGGCTGGCATCGTGGATGTGGGAAAGGCTTCTCTCATCCACGATGGCTTGTACCCCTTCCTAACACTCCTCCCAAGATGTCCTGAGCCCAGCAGGAACAGTTCAGCAACACAGTCCTGGCTTCCTGAAGTTCTCTATCTGGGTGCCTCGTTTCAGGCCATGTAAAGGTGAAATGGGATAGAGAGGTAAAAAACAGCTCCCTAAAAAGAAATCATGAGTTAAAATGAGAAACAGCTCCTGCAGGGCACACGTGAAGCCCGTCCTTCACCTCCACTTTGTTCAGGAGACACTAGCAGTGATTTCTCTCCTTTCACACAAACACATGGTCTGGGAGCAGCACAGCAGGTAACCAGCAGGTGCAGCAGGCTTGCTGCTTTGAGGATTCCAGGATCAACAACTTTCAAAAGACCACGAGAAGTGCTGACCACCCATCTTACACCTGCAGAAGGAGTGGTGTTCCCTTAGTTCTATGTGTCCCAGGCTGTTGCTCAGAGATGGATGGGGTGGAAAGCCACTCTGGTATGAGCAATGTCCCTTCTACGGAGACCCAGGGACAGATGTAGCCTCTGCCACAGCCAAAGCAAGCTAAAACTATGCCAGTGAAGAATCTTGCATTTCTTTATAGCTAGATCCTGGTTTAGTTCACGATATGTTAATTTTAATGGACCAGATAATGTGAAAAATACAGGATCCCTACTCTAGCCCAGCAGGAATGGGAGCTGCCAGTAGAGCACAGCTGCTTTTCCAAAGAACTGCAATGGCTTCCCTGACAAGTTGTTACATTGACAAGTTTGAAGCTTTTTTATGATCTGATTTAGGTCAAACCACAGGATCTTAGAGAAAGTCAGGAACTGTCCAATAGCGCTGCATGAAGAGCTGAGAAAGAATGTATTTATTCTGGGGTGATAGGACTAAGGTGCTATAGCCATAAAAAACCTCTGCTCGTTGCAAAGCTGTATATTACAAATTTGTCATATCAGCACAGGAGGTACTTTGTGTATTGATCACCTTCCTAGAAGCTGATAGGCACTCCTGGCCACTGGATGCCAAAAGTGAGTTCGTCTGGAACTCACATTAGTTTTAACTGATTAACTATTGTCAGGTTTCCATAGGTCACAAGTTGCACAAATTCTCTTGTAGGTTTGCTGGTGATTAGGGAAACAAAGAAAAGGGAACACATCTGTGTCTGGGCATGTTCTCCAACAGGTCATGCCCTAGCCAATGTTCACTAGCATGGACCTGTCCTGCTCAGCACACACAACATGGCAAAACACATCCCCTTCTCAGCTGTGGGGAGAGATGGGTAGGGACAACACCAGCGCGGACAGCCACAGGACAGCACTCCCATTTATCAGTGTCCTCAACTTGCAGAGAAATCTCTCTGCTGTTAAATAACATGCACTCATCTGCCCTTTGCAAATTCCAGCACCTTCAGTGCTGGCAAAGTATGTCCTCAAGGGCTGTGCCAACTCTGTGCCAGAGCAGCTTGGGATGTCTGGGGAAGATGCCTCACACAAACCAAAGTGCAGCGCCTGATGCTCATGTCAGCCTAACAGTCTAAAGCTTAATACAGGAAACCCCTGGATAGCCTCAAAACTGACCTTCAAAACCATCATTCAAAACCAAACATCAGCTTGGGTGGCACTGCCAAAACAAGCTGCAGGTACAAGGGGAGTAACACACAGAGCCAACTTTTTTTTTTATAAAAGTATTTTTAATAAACTGATGGATTTAAGTTTAAGATGCTAGACAACTTGTTGCCATGTACAGGTAACAAAAGTCAAAATTCTTTGAATTTTATACAAATACTATGTAGTAAACTTGAATTCAAGTTTACAAAAAATGCATCAGTGGATATTCAGCTTGTAACCAACTTCCAACAGTGAAAATTATCATCTATCAATAGTGATCAGAATTGCATTGCAAATTTTAGAAGTAATGCAACTATGTTTTTTTTTTTTTACCAAGCCACTCTGACGTTACTGGTGCACACTGACAGTACATTGGATTTTTTTGGCTTGCTGAACAGAAAATGGCATTTAAATAAAAATGACTGAGTTGAACAATGTAATACATATCAAAAGTACTATCTCACAGAAAATTAAACAAGAATGAGAAAGTAAACAGAGCAGAACCCTGAAGTGGTGATATTTTTCTACCCGTTTTGATGGAAAAGATTCCACAGGTGTCCAGCTTTCTCACAGCATTTTGAAGTGTTCTAGTCCTAGCACAGTGTGGTCATTAGTAGACTAAAGTATTCCCTGCTTGGCAGTAATGCTGGTGAAAGGTAACTTGCTCTATTGCTAACAAATCGGAGTAACCACTGGCAGGGTGACTTCTTGCAGGCATCCAGCAGAGGCTGAGCTGACAGCACACGATTGAAGTTACAGTACTGCTCGCTTTGATACAATACCCAACAACCTTCAGGGTTCACATGTCAGTTTCCTCACAGGCTTTACAAATGGATGGTTTCAAAACAAACAAAAAAGTCGTTATGGAGCGTAAGACAGTATTTTCACCTGTACAGCTACCAATAAAATGAATGTTTTTGTTACAAACTTTCCAGTCTGCTTTATAAAAAATAGTCTCAGTTTTACTTCTAAATAAAAACTGTGCTGTGATCTGTCACGTTCTTGCATTGTACATGCTGTAATTGTGTGTGTTAATGAAGGTGTAGAGATTTGTGACCTAGCGCTCTGGATGTATCAGAAGCCTAAAAAGCTGATTTTGGTACATAAAAGGTAGCAATGAAAATTCATTCTATTTATTTTTCCTAAAGTCTAGGAAAAGCTACAGTACTTTGCTAGATCAGTGGCCTCAACCCTGAGCTGAAATAAAGGACCTGCCCTGGCCAAGAGACTTAGTCACATTACTACCACAGCTGCACAGCAGAGACAAAATGACCTGTCTGCAGCCTGTTGTCTGAGCTGTGAGTAGTGCAAGATTCAGTTCTGTAATGCTTGAGAGTTGACTGGAGACCACCATATTCATTTTCACTACAGGGAAAAGAAGGAAAGGAGAACTCAAATTCAGAGTGGAAAGCACTCAACAGGGAGGGTCAGATATCCAGCTTCTGGAGATCAAACAGAGAATGAAGTTAGTGGCAGACTCACCAGTCTTAAGCATTTCCCACTTGGTAGAAGAGATTATTAAAACACGTACCAAAATACAGTTATGGAGACTTTTACTACTATCTCACCCTTTCTAGAAAGAGTCTCACTTGATTCCCCCCCCAGAACTGAGCACATCTCTCTGTACTACACTGCATCACAGAAGGTAAGTGAAAACCTAAAATGTGTTGGATAAAGGATTCAACCCAGGTGGCAGCAGAAAAACTTCCACTTGTTTCTAACACAAGTTGGAACTGGCAATTGTAAGAATTCTTACTATGATACAGCTACTGCACCTTCCCGTAGGGTTCAGTGGCACCACTACCCACAGCCAGGAGCATTCATAACATGAAGCTTTTTGCCTCCCAAGAGGACTTCCTTTTGCTTTTAAACAGCAGAAACTGCAGTCAGTATTTCATTCAACAGAAAAACTAAACCCAGGCAAAGACTGTAAATAAAGCTCATAGGAATCATTCGCATTTCTAGTAACGCACACTTCTTTGTGAGCTGATCGGTTCAGGGATGGTGTGGTTTTTGTTAGTTTAAGGCAGCATATATTACAAAGTACTCAAGCTCACCTCCCTCATGTTTGTGCTACTGTAGCCTTCTGTGCACAATAGAACCTCACTAATTTACACTAATGATTGGAAGAACAATTAATTCTCTTGGTAAATGAACAAGAATAAGGCATTCCATTATATATTCTGATCACTAATTATAATTTAGCTCTAATTATAATCTACCAGCAAACATACTTCTGTGTTTTAGAAAATAATATCTCTTACCTTCAGATATAATTATGTGTGCAGATTAGTGGGTTCTGCTGTGTAAACACGCAGGTGCATAAGCAATTTTCAGGTTTTTCTTCATTACATCTGATAAGAAAGTTAATGCCACAGACAGAGACTGTGGGAAAATAAATTAGGATTTTTCTATCATTTGTGCGGATATGCACAACTGGGCAGTAATTTATAGCTCAAAAAAAGAAGGACACGAATGTTTACAAACTCAAATGAAGCAAAATCAGCAGCAGGAAGCAAAGGCCATTCCCCAACTATAAATGGCTTGTTTTACACGATTCCAAACTATATGAAACAAACAAACAAAAAAGGAATAGAAGTACTAACTTATATATACAAGTTTGAAATCAAGTAAAGCAAAGAAGTGAAAGATTTGTTGATGTTTCTAGCAGATGATATTCACATGTTTAAATCCTGATGTAAACTGCAAGTAAAGACACAAGACAGGATGAAAACCACATGGCTGAATTGGAAAAAAAAATGGATTGATGTGCATTGCAATGAGATAGAAATTTCCCTTCATATGTGCAAAAATCCAGTTTCATTAATGTAGAGGTCATACTTCTAGGAACAGATTTTAGACCAAACCAGTCTCCCTACATCCTGGAATCTACCTGTTCACATCAGCCACTTTAAGTGCACAGTACCCTGTTCACATATATAGTAGTCTGCAGTTTCTGGCATTCCTCAATTTCATGTTGTCCTGCCTTAAATCTTGAAAACAAAGGGGAAAGTTCATCCAGGGCATCATACCACTGCTTTTGATTTGTACCAACAATTAAATCAAACTCAAATTCTTTCTTCTTCCATGGTAGCAGGAGTCCTTATAGGACTTGTAAACAGCAGTACACAATACTGTAAACAAATAATTTAAGTTCTGCTTTATGCAAGATGTTAAGTTAACTCAGGTCTACCAAACAGGTGAAAATGAAAAGGGTGGCTTCACACAAAATCATTTCCTTTTCTCCCAGCAATTCCTTTCACTATGTAAATAATCCTGAGCTGAAACAGGGGTTGATGAGAGCTTTTTTTTTTTTTTTGCATATAAAAACGTTCTGGAGTTGGCTCTCATGTTCTGTCAGGAAGTCAATTGCTGAAGAGATCAAACTGAAGTATTTCAAACCATTTGCTACTTTGGAGGAGGATTTATAATTTGGTGTGGCGTCCAGTTCTAGACCCAGATGCTGAGCTTGCCAAGGAAGCTGATGCTGCTGCATCCTCAGCTTCCTCCAGCTCATCATGTAGCTCCTGGCTAACGCTAGACTGGAGGGCTGCAGGAGTTAGCCACTCCTTTGGCAGGCAGCTCTGGAGGAAGGGTATACAAGAGCTGAAGTAGGCAAGGCGATTCACCCATCGTGGAATCTCTTTTCCACAGAGAATCTATGGGGGAAGGAAAAAGCAAGGGTTAATTTGTTTTCTGGATTCAGCAGTAACGAAACTGCAGTGCTGTAAATAAAAAACAAAAGCTGCAGCAGCCTCATAATTTACCTATCACAAATGCCAGTCAAGAAGCACCCACCCAAGTTAGCTGCTCTATGACAACTTTCTCCATCAGTAAAGGCAGCATTCCAAGTCCCCCAAAGACACCTATGTTCCATTGTGAAAGCTGGACACATGGTTGGTTCTATGATTTTCTTAGAAGTCCTGAAAAGCCTAACTATTATCTCACTCTTTTTGAATAATTTCTACAAAAGGCACAAAAATTAGATAAGCTATGGATTCTTTTCAGTGCTAATTCCTCAGAAACAGAAATTGCAGGAGAAACCCCACCATTACAAAAGAGCACCCTGAAATCAAGTGTCACCACCAGAGCTGTATGGAGTTACACACAGCTGAGGCCCTTTACTGTGGTGGCCTGACGACTTCCATGAGAAGTTGTCACAAGTGCTGCCACTGTCCTACAACACAGGCCAAGCACACACTTCTGTTCACTGGAACAAGAGAAGGTATACAATGCACTGCTGGGGTCAACTCAAAAATTTATGAAGTTGCATTAAGTACTTATTTTTACTGCACATCAGTAATTAAATAATTTTGTTGTCACTATTCAAAGAGTGAGTGATTTTACTTAACCACCTCCATATTCACTTCTGGTATTACAGTGCAAGAACATGAGCATTACTCTGCTGTAACTGAGCAGCATTTAACTTGCAATTGTACCCACTTTTATAGTCAATTTGAACACTAAATAGGACAAGACCTAAAACAGAAACAATATGACCATGCAGCTGAAGAATATGGCAAAACCCTGGCCATACAGGCCAGATTTCACACCAACTGCAGCTTTGTCAGTGTATCACCCTACTTACTTGTACCAGCATTGCACATGAATCATCATCTCAATAAAATTTTCCACTACCACTGGAAGATCAGTCTACATAAAACACAGGCTATACAGTAAGTATGCATTAACTATTTTGGAAAAAAACCCCAATTAAAATATATGAAAGTTCACGTGGGAAAAACAGCCATCCTTGTTTTGGAGTATTTCAATGAAACATTAGAATAAATTCTGGCAAGCAGAGATTGTCAGCTATCAATGAAAATCAAAAAGTTTCCATTCCCCTCTTTGTCCTGGGTTACTTGTTCCTGACCTTCTCCCTTGTGTGGATACACATGTGAATGATCAGGCATTCAATCCTATTGGCAAACTGATCATGTTACAACAAAGCCGAGAGGGAAAAAGCTCCTCGGTCAGATACTTTGTATCACCACTCCAGTATCTACATGACCAGGACACAGGTGCCGGCAGAGCAATAACTTGACAAAAGCCTCTCAAGCAGAAGATTAACATTATCTGGGTAACTTTAATGCCTTTGCTATTCTTTAACACTAGGTCATAACTTTTAAAATTATTTCCAATGTTACGGTTCTGTGGGGAAATACAAGTAATCTGATAAAAACAGCATGTAATTTTACCTTCAGTAGCAACCCCTGAAACAACTAAAATTATTTTGAAATCTTGTTAATGCTTTATTTACTAGGTATCTCTTTAGGAATGCGCCCCTAACACAAGCTATGTATGACAACAATATTTAGCAGCAAAATCTGGTGCTTTGGACATAAGCACAAATACAACCTGAAAAATGACATTTGCCCAAGGCAACAGAGATAGCAAGTTGAAAATTAAACCAAACATTACAAAGGACTAGAAGGAGAGGATGCTCTGTAACCACCTGTGAAGCATCCCTCTACAGACCTTTATGTTTGTTTACCTCAGATAAAGCTGAAGAAAAGTGATTGCAGTTTTTGTGCATTAGGTGATAAGCATTTCCTTTGAATTCTTTTCCAAGCTCTTCTACTATTTTTTCTATATCATCTTCCATAAAGTCAGTACTGCCTAGAACCACAGCCTCTCTAGAAGAGAAATAGAGAGTAGAAGGTGATCAGGCTCCCATGATATAGGTGACTACTGTTCATACATTGCTCAAAAGTCACTCCACTGTGGGTAGCAAGATCTTTCTGTTCTTCAAGAATAACAAAAGTTCCTTCTGTTCCATTTTATGACACCACTTTCATCTTTATCATCAGAGATTATGTTTCCTTGCTGATTACCCACCTTGAAAAAGTTACTGCATTGCTTACACTGTATGAATAATAAAAGTTAGCCACAAGTCCACAAAATTTGTATGCATTTCAGGAATTTAATGGTATGCTAAAAGAAGTTCTTTGCTGTAGACACTTCATTGTCTCATCACCTCTGTGTTTCATTTTTATGCAAACACATGAATTTCTCAGAAAGCCAAAAATCCCGTACAATTCATAACATCTATCCTCAAAAACAAATGCAACAACTTGTTTTTTCATATGCTTTCCCAAAGAGCAAGAAAATAGGTAATCTTTCTTACTTAAATTTAAATGTTTCTCCTAGCTCAGACGCATTTCCTGGTGAAATCTCAAATATTCCAGAAAAAGGATATGGATGACCACCATAGGCAAATTCTGAAAGAGAAAGCTCAGATTTAACAAAACCAGCATCTGATGACAGTAAAAACCAGCAGAGCACACTGACTGGAAGATGACTTCACAAGGAGCTAAAGCTAGCATCCAGACACATTATTTACATGGGGAGCAAATGACACTGGAAATCAATAATTTTGTCAGTTACTACTCAGCCTAAGTAAAAACTGTCAGGAAATTTCCTACATCAGAGTACAGGTTTAACTTGAATAACTTTGCAGTAAGTCCATATTGTTTTCATTGTGTGAGCATCTACAAGTTAAATTGTACATCTTTTTACATACTTATCTTTAGAATTCCACTTAGATATATCTAATTTGGGGATTCAAAGCACTGCATCCTCAGAGGTCTGATGGCACTTCTGTTCAGTGTACACTACAGTCCTCAGTGTGGCACTGCGTAGTGGCCTAATAGGTTCTTTGAATTTCTTGATTTGCAAGAGTTCAGTTGTCACAAGTTCTTTACTATAACAAGAAAGTAAACCAGTGCATGCATCTCAAGCCTGCACATAGCATCTGCTGGCTTAAGCACTCACACTACATGAAAGCATCATGGTGTGCTGCAGCTTCCGTCTGTGTCTGTAAGATAACCGTGCATACCGCACCCAGAGTGTAATAAAAAGCTTTAAGCATGACTTCACACTTCCTTTCCTCAAAATTCCTAACACATCACCCAAGTCTAGCACTCAGTTTTGTGGATAATCTTTTTTACAACAGGTTAATAAATAAAAGGTTTGATGTGCCTTGAAAAATGCAAGTCATTGTTCTAGCAGGGGCATGACCTGCTATATGAGAAAGCTGCTATGATCCCAACAGGAAGGGAGGCACACGTATTTGGCACAGCTCAAAAATTGGGTTTCAGGCACAGCACTATTAAGAGTCAGGTCTTTCTGGGGCAGATTAAAACAAATCCAAAAAAACGTTTTAACAATAAGCCCTGTATTTTGTTAATTTGTTGCTCTGGTAACACTTGCAAAACCAGATCCAATGTGACCATTACTATAGCTGAAAGATAGTTTAAGATAACTTTGGTCTTTGGAGTGCATGCCCTGCCTTTTGCTCCTTCTCCTCACCTCCCAACACATTCCTAAAAAAACCCCACTGCAGTAGATTTTCCTTCTTTAACTGGACTACTTTCAGCAACACCATCACCCTGCAGTGTCATTATACTTTGGGCAGAAACACCTCAGACCTGAGGCCGTGCTCTGGTGTGCACAGAAACACCTTCTGGCTGCAATGCAGGTTCAAAGTGGCCTGAACAGACCAGGAGACTGTGGCAGCCAGGAGACTGTAAAGCACAACCTATTTAACAAAACTGAAAAGCATTGCTGTTATTTATCACAGGGGCATCTTTTATGAACAGCATGCATGGGATGCCTTTGAGTCTCTAAAACAAACCAACCTACCAAAATGGAATAGACCTTTTCCTGAGCATCATGCACTTTTAGGTGCCTCTCTGCAACAGATTAGTGTTCCTATAGTTAAAAGTTAACTCCTTGCAGTAAGTGCTGACAGAAAACTGAGGAAAGGGTTCAACCATGCTTACACAAAGCACACATATGTTTTATGTAGGTTTTTAAAAGTATTTCCAAACCTAAAATAAAGATTTCTATGCCTGTCTGAGTAAGTTGCACACTTTTTCATAGTTGCATAGCTTTATACAAAAGAATGCACAAAGGCTACCAGATTATTCATGTCCAAGGCTTTTTTCCCAGAGGCAGAACAGATAAGAAAAGAGATGAACAGGTTTCAGGAGATAGGCTCCCCTTACTACCTGAAAATGCTTTTTAAATAACAGTATTACTGAAACAAAAAGTAAGTTATGCTTTTCTTGTACATACCTCGGCCATACACCTCTATACCTGAATGAAACACTCCAATTCCAAGGGAAGAAGTATATTCATTCATCCAATACTAAAAGGAAAGAAGGAAAAAAAAAATCCAAACCAAAACTCTAGTTAGTTTGCAGTACAGATTTATCTTCTCAGAGCAGACTGTCCCCCACATCAAAAGCATTAAACCCTTTCACAAAGTGGAAACTGCATAACCCATTTTACGGGAACAGAACGTCACTAAAATTCCCCAACCGTATGCAGTGAATTAATCCCATTAGGTTCTATTCCAGTGTTTTAGTGCTGCCAAAGTTTGTCAGCCAAGGAGTCTGTACCTGGGAGAAATCCACATCAACCTTCTATTTGTCAACAAGCTGTAGGTTGTGAAGTTTGCCATTAGGTGGAATATGTTCTAGAATCAATTACTGTAATTTTAAGAGCACATTTTTCTTCAAAGTACATTGGAATGTAGGACTGTGAGATACACACAGACTGTCATTAATAGTAAGGACCACACCTGCTTAAGAACAGATGAGCACAAGACATACTCAGAGATGGACTGAAATTACCTTATTGTATTTTGAATACTCAATTAGAAGTCATCATACAAGAGACAAAGCTCTCTCCAGGCTGCTGATGCATGGCACTCAAAACATGAGGTTTAAGTCCTTTGCATAGGTCTGGCACTTGTTTCCAATATATCACTTGTATTGTAACCAACAGAAAGCAGTACATTTCAAAAGGAATCAGAAGTGAAAATTTTTTAGAAAAGGGAAAAAATAGTAAAGAAACTTCCCTTAGTGCTTTCTCTTTTCTTTTATGGAAGTACTGCAGCAGCAGGTGTCTATCAGAAGCTAACTGTTACCCTCAAGACCTCAAAGTTGCAGAACTCTGGAAAAAGAAAACCTCAAAGAACTCTTTCCCTGTCTACATCACCACTCTCAAAGTCTCCGTCTCCAAGCATTAAAAGATTTCAAGTGACACACAATTTGAGAAGGAACCTGAAACAAAGTTTAAAAAAAAATAAAAATCCTCAGTTGTGTCCTTAAAACTGAAATTGGCTAGCAAGAAAAACCTCAGGAAAATACAAGGAAAAAATTATTTTGTCAATTACTCTAGTAATTTTCTTCCAAGAGCCTCTCTGTGAACTTTTACAAAGCAGACTTCAAAAGTAAACTGGCAGGCAGGACACAGGCTGAGATGGTACCCTCAGTAAATTAACACTGGTTTAGCAAGTAGGCAGAAAAAAAGAAATTATCTTCTTCACACAACCTGTTGACATAATCAGGGTTTTCTGATGCAAAGCCACTAGGCAGCACAACTGATGATAAAAACGTAGAAGGGTGCAGGTGTCACACTTGAAGATGTGCTGGCTGGAGTCAGTGTGTAATTTACAGTGTCATCACAAACACAGCGTGTAAGCTTTCTGTTTCCCAATAAAAATGATATACTAAACCTCAGGTTGACAAGCTATTAATAAAAATGAAAACAAGTTAAATGGCAAAAAGAGCATGTCATGCCAATAGTTACAAACAGACAAGGCAGCTGTGGGAAATTTTGTCAATACGAATTAAGAGAAGGCAGATTTTGTGCCTTATATTTATTTAAAGCTCAATTGCGACCCATGGATAAATTTTGCTCAAGACTAAACTTTACCATTTACTTTAAATTCTGGCTTTGTCAGTGTAGCGCTATGTTAGCTAGTGTGGTATGGGTGACTATGCTAAATCATCACCTTAGTCTATTTAAAGGGCTTAGCAGTTCTTTCCCACACCCCCCAGAAAAGAGCAGAGAGCAAGTCTGTATGAACAAACTACATCCAGAAATACACTGCGTTAATTTACTCTGTGTAGAAAGACACACAACAGGGAGAGTACAAAGAGGGCAAGAAAGGAGAAGTATGCAAAGTCTACTCATCTTAGTGGGCTTGTGAGCATAAAAAAAATGGATTCTGCTCACAAGGTGAAATCAAAGTCCCCAGGAAAAGAGACAAGCTACTGCAACATAAATGTGTTCCAGTTCTGAAGCCCTTCCTATCCCATTTTACCAGCTCACCATTTCAAAATAGTTTCAGGTTTATATTTATAGTCAAAACCGTAGGCATATTCAAGGTACAGTTTGTCATCACTGGAATAAAGTATGTTTGCCTAATGGGAAGGTGTATCCAAATGAACCTTATCTAGAACTGAGCTAGACAGGGTCTCTGGTGCTCTAACCTGTCCCTCTCCTGGGCACTTGGGGCCAGAAAACTCAGAACCTGGCCGCTGAATTCCAAACAACCTACATATCATGTACCCATTAGATCTGTTAATGGCAAGCAAGGTCATGGCTGCTCTTTGAAAACAGAACAAAACTTACACAAGATACCCCACATGCAGCAGGATAGAATAAAGCCTAGTCGGTTATTAGACAGAAAAAAATGAGGGGGGGAAAAAGTATTCACGGTATTCCCAACCCACAACCCCATGAAACAAACCAAACACAAAGTATAGGGAGGAGGGAGAAAAGCCAGTCCCCAAGCCTTCTCATTGACCCTCACAGAAGCAGATGAACGGGATGGAAAGCTGATCCGACCAGGTATTCAGCACGGCCTGCTCCTGTCCAAGCACGCGCCCCTCCTTACTGCTGCCACTAAACACTTGGCCTGCACAAAGTGAGCACTGGTGGCAAATAAAACCAAAGTCAGCAGCTTTGGGAGAAGTGCCTGAAAGGCAAAGGCTGGCACTTTGCTTCATACTTCCAGTAAGAACAGAATAGGTTAATTGAGGAGAAAAGAATTTCAATGAGGCAGAATTGCTTTCCCCCTAGGAACGGTAATTATATCTAATTATTACTTAATCTGGATAAGCTATTGGAAGGTTGGTCCCATTTACTCATTGAACAAAATGCCTTATCTCACTGAAGGAAGAAATGCAGGACAAATGCAACAAAGAGTGCTGAATCTGGCTGCAGCTGAAAAGATTGTACATAACTTACAAAATAAGATTGTAAATTAAATTACATCTGTACAGCTCACCGCTTCAGTAACATGCCTAAACTGATCCCAAATGCTACATCCTTGTTTCCATTACACAAACTGGATTCCCTTTAGTCTTGATATGGATTTTGCCATAGTAGTATGCTGCAATCCCATACCCTCAATATTTTGCAACATGTCAGTCTTGTAAAACAGGATTTCAGGTTTAATCGATCATAAGGAAAATATTAGAGAAGTATTTTTCAATGTGCACAACAAAGTCACGTCACTACAATGAAAGAAAAACACTAATCCCAGTGCTTCAAAAATATCTTCAGAACTTTCATTTACATTAATACTTTAGCTTGTTATTGCCTTATTTGACAAGGGGAAAAGTAGGATACTACTTGGGCACAAAAAAACTAGACTCCTAAAAATAGCAGTTAGTTAAAATGAAGCTATAAAGTACTCCAGTTTTCAAAACACAATATATCAAAGCCTTCACCCTACCCTTTTAATGATCATAAAAGATGTTCAAAGGCATGAACTGTACCATGTAAATATGCCCTTAAGCTTCTCTCCTTCCATAAAGTTACCACCACTTGAAAGTTGACTTTCTTCTACAACACACGCATCCCCCTCACACTCTGGTTGTATCAAAGACTTTTGCTTTTTCAAGCACTAAGGACATTGGAAGGGTATGTCCTCCAAAAACAACCAACTCAGTCCTATAAGGAGTTCCAACAGTAGCAAGGTCACTTAGTAGTCCCCTGCATACCTAAGCAGTTCCTGGGAAATGAAGCCACAGTTTGCATTCAGGTTAAAATACAGCTGTTCATTCATTATTACAGTAATGTTGGTTCTGTCAACCAGCTGAGTAACAATGGTCTGCTGCTCCAAAAGACAAACAAAAAATTCCAAACCTAAACTACAAAAAAATCCCAAACCTGTTTCCAAGTGACACGGAATATCAGAAGCAAAGAGTAAACCTGCTAATGTCTCAAATACACATTTGATATGGTTTGGTGAATAAACAGAACTTGAAAACTGCTATTACAGAAGACTCCTCCTTTCTCCCACCCACTTCTAGTGCCCCCAAATAAAGCAGTACCATTGATTTCAGCAGGCTGTCGTACAAGCTGTAAAAACTGCTATGCAACATGAAACAAGTTTCAAATGGACTGAGATGTGGTTTAGCAGAGGAGTTTGATGAAGGATGAACACTGGCAGTATCTTTCAGACATCACACAAACCTGTGTTTTTCTCACCAGTTTGAAGGAAAACTGTTTCTCTAATAGTCAAATAAAGTAGATATTGCTACAAAACAACAAACAGGACTGAAGCAGGAGAAATATTCTCCTTAGTGGTTTCATCTTATACTATGTATAATCTGTGGTGACGTGCAGCTTCAACCATTAAAGTCACCCCTACATGTAATCAAACATCAGCAAATAAATGTGCTTGGCTGCTTCTTTTGGAAAGCAAGTTTCTTCCAGAGATGGTGGATCAGACTATGAGAATTCTTGATGGAGGCAGGGCACCAGTAATAACAACAGGATAACCAACAGTCCCTAATGTGTCCTTAGGAAAAATATGACACTAGCTTTCAGGAGCACACCCTTCCTATTGTTGTTTTTCTCACTTCCCTCATGTCAACTGCCAGCCTTCCTAGGATGGCTGGAGTAAAATTGATTACAAGAATTCAACTCTGGAGGAAAAAGAAAGGATGATGTGAATGAAAGAGTAGCCTATCACAGAGAAAAAGAAACAGCACTCTGAAGTCACACCCCACCAGTGCTACCATCGTAGGGAGAATGGAGTTTCTCAAGAGGCCATGGCACTTCTTTCCAGGCAGGCATTTACACAGGAGTCAGGCCCACTCTGTTAAGGTTTCACAGCCTGCCTGTGAACTGGGCCCACTTTGCACAATTAAGCAAACCTTTGTGACAACAGTGGGTCTTCCATTTTGGTGAGTCAGAAGTGTGTCAAGCCTTGACTTCAAAGATATTCTTATGTAAGAGTCATGAAACCGAAGCCCTACTTCTTTCTCTGTACAAATATTTATAGTTAATATATGTAAAACCATATTTTTAATGCCAAAAGAGATCCCCAATATATATAGTCACACTGTAGTCCAAAGAAGTCATATATATGTACATGACAACCTTCCCTCCTCAAGTCTAATATAAATAAGGCACACTGTGACTTTTTCTGATATTAGCATCACATATGAGCTCAGGCAGGTGAGCAAAGACCCCTTTTTTTTCCTCCCATCTCTCAGAAAAGCAGTGAACAGACTGTTCCTGTGTCCAGTCTCCCCTCACTGTCTATAATGAAGGAAACCAAATTCAAGGTAACAGGCTATATTCATTAGAGAGAGAGCTCAAACACAGAGGCGGGCAAAAAATCCCCCCCAAAAGGGACACTGATTTCTAAGCTAAGTATTAGGGTGAAAGAAAATAATGACAAATATCAGGCTAGTTGCTGCGATATTGTAAATATATTTGATTTCAAGCCAGATAGCTCCCCACTGCATGCTATTAAACATTTTAGCATTTGAATGTGACTGTTCCCAAGCAAAACGAGCTATACTTTCTCACTTCCAGCAGTCACTGACACTACACTATACATCTTCACCCCTTCAAAACAGCGAAGGTTCACTTTAAAATGGTGGTGGTAGGAAAGTCTATCCAAAATAAGCTAAGCAACACAACCACTGTCACCTGAAGCTAGTTCTCCATCTTACTGTCCCTCTATCAGTAGACTCACAACTTGGTCAGAGAACTACTGCCACTCGTTCTGATTTCCAGAGATTGAAACGCATTAGCGGATAATAATTTCTTATTACTTATCCAAACCTCCTGTTCCATGCAGGTACTTACACCTCATTTGTTACCATGGCATTTGAGCAGCTTCCAGCTGAACATAAGACAATACCACAGTTGCTGTAGGTGCCACATAAAGATTATCCAGGAGGGAGGGAAGGTGAGCTAATACAGCTGCAAATCAAGCTGGAGCGATTCTTTTATTTCTACCAAGTCGCAGCCGTAATAAAACTATTAAAAAAAAATATGGTCTAGAAAAAAAATCACCTTACTGATACTGTGCTAAAAAAAGCTCTTATCCTCGCAGAGGCAGAGGTTATCCCGAACTACCATCCTCCAGGAAAACTGGACCCATTTCTGGTTTTCGTGAGCAGAAAGGCAGGGCCTCCCGGCTGCTGAGCTTTGGGGCAGTAGCAGAGGGAGCACCACAGTCCAGGGACGCTCACGGCAAGGAAAGTTTCCCCCGCGACAGGGAGCGGATCCACCTGTCACTGAAAGACCCGTCCCGGCAAACTTTTGTCGCAGGTCACAGAGGGGCTGTAGAAATCGTCAGACCTCCCAAATCACCACCCTCGCCACCCCGTCTTCCCTTCCCTCCCCTCCCCGGGTTGCTTATTTCTCCCGCTCTGCCGCCCACGGATCCAGCTCCCGCGGGGACAGGCATGGGAAGGGCAGGCAAAGTTTCCCAGCCGCCCTGGCCCCCCCAGGGCAGGACACTCTCCGCCGCCGCCCTGCCGGGAGGGGGCCGGGACCCCCGCCCCGAGCCGCGCCGTGCCGGTGGCTCACCATGTCGTAGACGTTCAGGATCACCAGCTGGTTCGCCATCGCCGGCGGCCCGCGGGCGCCCCCCGCCCGCTCGGTCGCTCCCGCTGCGGCGGCGGCGCCGCTCAGGCCGGCGGCGGGGCGGTG
>VZUI01077509.1:0-47790 GCA_013401135.1 Cettia cetti
GTCATGTGGCAAGGCATTGATGAGCCATTAGCAGCAGATAAGGGAAACACTGCCCCACCTGGTTTCAACAGCTCATGAAGATGGTGATAGAATACATACTTTGGGAACATCTTACATTTTAACCTAGGACACCTTCTGTCCTGCAGGAGCTGTGCTGCCAAGTGGAGGAATTACAGGAAACAGCATCAGAGAAGAGGGAAGTGAGGTAGAGAGGACCTTCTCTGAAAGGAACAATTTGAAGAGCTGAATCCCATCTGCAACAGCAGAGCAGATGGTGTTCTCCCCTGGTATTAAGGTAAGTGCAACCTCTGGAGAAAGGTGAAGATTGAAATTCAATGACTTCTGATGCTAAGAGAAAGGCTTCTGCCCCACTTAAGGGCTTGCAACTGCCAGACAGGTTTACTGCCCTCAAATTTTGAAGAGGGTCACAGGTACGTTGTCTGCATAACTGATGACATGTGATGGCATGTGTGTTACATCTGCTGGAGGTATCCAGAAGCACTAAAAGAAGCAAGTAGTTCTCGCTGTCAGAGCCTGCTTTATGCTAGAGCTTGAAGCTGGGACGGCTGAATCTCTTTCTGGCTTTTCTCTTGTTCTCTTGTGCCATGGGCTAGAATGGAACAAAGCTGTAAATTATGGAAATATCAGTTTTCACTCAATTGCTCTGGATGCAATTTCTCTGAGCTCTGCCAGTTACCATTGGAACAACTTAGAATATACTTCAAAATCAGCATTGCAAAAAAGTCTTCCTGGAACTACAAAGCATCCTCACTTCAAATGAGAAGTATTTGGACAATGTAACTGTGATACTTTTTGCTTTATACAGCAGGGCAAGAGTGTTGGTGCATGTTTTGTTGTTCAGGGCTTTTTTACCCCTAAGCTGAGGTTTCTCCTGTTTATTTGCCTTAAAGGTGCTTTGTGAATTGGCAAAAGATCTTACAAATGTTCTACATATTTTTATTCTTGTTTTAAATGCTTCCAGTTCTCTTTCAATGTTCAAGGCAGTATACAGTTCAAATGATTTCATTCATGCTGAAAAAAATTCCCATTCACTGTTTACAAGAAGCATTTACTTGGATGAGTTGTTCGAAGTTTTTATTGGTAAACAAGAGTTCCATGGATAAACCTACCTATTCCCCCGGGATAAATACTTGGAGTCTGAGGCTACTGCTACAACATATTTTAAATGTTCAGTGTCAGTCATGAGTACAAAAAAGGCCGTGTGCTTTCTCTCTTTACACAACCTGCATATCCTTAGGAAATACTGACATTAGGACATGACCTGTCAGCAGTGGCTCATCTCGACCACCCTGACTAACCTATGTGCTTATACCACTTCTTTCAATCTCTGAGATAGATTGAAATATAACTTGAAATCTAATGGCTTAACCATGCTCAGAAAATGTGATGCAAACAGAGATTCTCCTAGGAGTACAAAACATCAAAGGAACATTTCGCCAGAGTGTCCTTCAGAGTATCACCAGAAGTTCCTTTAATTGAAGTGTGTTCTGCAGACAAAAGCTAAAAACATGGGACACTAAAGGAAAAAGCAAAATCTATCGGAAGTGATACATATTGGACATTTGGTTTTGGTTTTCTTATTTTACACATGATTTTCCTTTTCTATCTTTGATTTGATGGGAAATGATGTATCTCTGCTCTTTTGACGTTTTTCATTTTTCCCAGACAATTTGTCATTTCCACTGCTGGCTTTAAGTTTCAATTTTACAAATTAGGTAAGTACCTTGGACTGTACCTACCAAAACACTTTCTCACCTGCCACGCAATATCAAGCAGTGCATGGCCTCATAGAGGTCACATTTAGACTTTTTTTTTTGTTTGGGATTCTAGTGTGCAATGAATTGCAGGACTGTGCTTCTTGCTTATCCATTCTTAAAACACTTTTAATAGCACTATGAAACTTTTATTGAATAGTATGTAATTAATATTATTTCTTGATAAATATATCTGCTAGAGAAATTTCACCACCTTCTTCAAAGATACTGTCTGCTTCGGGTAAGACTATGTAGTGTCAAAACTATAAAGGAAATGTCAAAGCAGTGTATTCTTACTGCTTGTATGCTCTGTTCATGGGCTTCCCAGTTGATTTTTCAGCAGAAATCCTGTGCTATTGTAGTTAAGCTGTGGAATTTCTTTTGTTCAGCTCTGTCACTTAATACACTACTAACACACCTTGATTTGTCAAACCAGATAAGTCATGCAGAAAGCTCTATCCAGCTATGGTTCTTTCAATTCACAAAATCAAGTGCTTTTTAAAGCCCATCTTTTCTCCCCAGCATAAATATTCCCAATCATCACCTGATTTCCTTGTAATGAAAACAGTTGTTCCTAATTTCTGATAATTTTGTTTATTCCTACCATGATTGTCCAAAGCATTGTTTCCGAAAATGAAAGAGAACAAGTATTTTAAGAATATTCAGGTTTTATTGTGGTGGCAGTGTAACAACTGTAGGAACCCACAGCATCACTTAAATCAAAGATTAAATTACTGGTTTTAGGAAGTTGTAAATTTTGCAAACAACCTACTTGGGGATGACAAATGTCTGTTCTTCAAATATTAGTCATATAAGACACTGCTGAGTCTGGGTCATGAAGTTAAAGAAGAAAGAAAGGGTCTGATTCTTCATCTGTTGAAGTGCCATGGGTGTAAGTTCAGTAAGAACAGTACTACCCTCTTTGGTTCCTTAGATATTGTTAATCTATATTTAAAACCTGTGTTTTAATTAAACTTGAAAATTAATTTGCTTTAATGTCTGGGTAAAACAGATTAAAATTAATAAAGTCTGACCCCCTTATGGGTTACCATGAATGAATAATTGCTCTTCAGCAGCACAGGACAGATTGTACTGGACTTTGTGGCACAAGTTAACAGTAAGAAGTCAAAGGAAGTCCAGGAAATAGCAGAAACCTTGTACTGCATTAAAAGTTTAGGTTTTCAGTTTCTCTTTATGTAAATTGAAAAGGCATGTGCTAGGCTTTGTTACTGGTAATAATTATGGAAAATTACCTGCATAAATTGAATATAGGAATATTCTAATTTGGAGCTTGAAACTTACTGCCAGAAAATTAGTTCCTAAGGATGGTGCTCTTTAATAATAATGCTAATTCTGGTATCACCACCTGGTCTAAATTCAAAGTGAAGAAATGTCTTCCTAAATCCTTTCAGTGCCTTCAGGAAGCTACCACTGTTGGCTACAACTGTTTCTTACCGTTCCAAGTGTATTCAAAGGCTGAAGTCTCATTTAGTCACAGCTGAAAAAGGAGCCACCTACAAAGAGACACATGGTGGTATTTTGGCTGCAGATACTGGCAGTTTAATTAACTGAAAGCACCTCAAAGGAAAATCCTACAGTAAAATAGCTTTTTTTTTTTTTTGATTGGGGAAATAAAATTCATGAAGGCTTAAGTGAATCTATAGTTCCTCTAAGAATGGTACTCACATTGATCTTCAGTGCTAATGAATTTCCTTGTACAAATATTTTCCAGAAAGTGGACTTCTACCAGGTGAAGGTGAAGGCCTGGTGTTTGAAGCATCCCTGCCTAACCCAGTGCTGCCCTGCATGGAAGGGACTTTACTGTTTCAGGGGAGGGGCAAGTGGCAAGTTCTGAAGCTGACAGCATCCAAACCTGTGCCTCTGAAACAGCATCTGAGTGCTTCCCTGGAGCAGGGAGAGCCATCCGCCCCTCCTGCTTCAGGGGCAGAGCATGCAGGGGTGCCAAACCATGGGCAGGGGCTGTGGCATGCACCTGGGCCTCCCTGTGGACCACAGCAGCTGCAACCTGCTGGACTTGAGCAAGGCCTAACTATGGCCATCCCTGCCAGCATGGCAGGACTGTGAGCACAGTGGGGTTTCAGTACCTCATCACAGGAGCTGAAGTGCTGGAGAACTGAAATATCTCTCTGCAGCAGGTGCTGTCACTTGCTCCTTCATTTTTTTTCTCCCCACACCCTGACCCTGACTAAAACTTCGCAGATTGTGTAGTTCAATAAGGCTGTAATAAAATATAGTGGGAATGCAGGTGGGCTGCTTTCTGCTACAGTAATGTTGTTTAATGGGCTCAGATTTGTCATTATCTTTGATTGGTACAGCTCTAACTGGCAAAGCCCATGGCCATTTGCTAAAAGGAGAGGTGATATGGAGGTGCTTTTGCTTCTTTATGGCCCTCATTTCTCCAGATGCACTACTTCTTCATGTTTAACCTGTGCAAATAATCTGTCTCAACACCCTTTGTGTTCTGGAGAGGTGAGCAGAACAGTGAGAGAATGAATTCCTTCAATGCTAGAAGCTGCTGGATAGATTTACCCAGAAAATAGGATTTAGCATGAGGAAGAGAAGTTATTGAGGAAAATCCATCACTGTGTACCCCTACCTCACATGAGGGCACAGAGGACACTGAGTCAGGCCCAGTGATCCATGTGGGTCCCTCCCAACTCAGCTTATTCTGTGACTCTCTTGAAGGTGCACAGTGATAGGAGAGGCAGCAGCCACAAGTCAAGGGAAATGGGTGTCAGACATGATGAAAACTCTTTCCCCCTGAGGATGATCCCATGCTGGCGCAGGTGCCAATGGAGGTACAGTCTCTTTTGAATGCATTGGAGGACCTGGCCCTTTGCAACTTGACCTCACTCAGCTGGTTTCTCCCAGCCTAAATTCCTCTGTGGAGTCTTCAGTTTGATGCTGCTAAATGAATATCTGGCTCTTTCTTGTGTTCAGTAATACACCTTTCGTTATTCCACCTGGTACAGCCCAAACTTCACTTGTTTGTATTTTCACTTAGAGCAGTAGAGGAATGTGAAACAGGCTTCTCTGATGTTTCTAGTAATGCAGGATGTCAGTCTATTTATAGCAACATCTGTAGCTTGGGAGACCTTTGAGAACTTCATTTCAGAGCATATATATCTCTTCATCTGATCTGTCTGTCATACTCAGTGTGATGTTCCCTATTGCACTGTATTTATTCAGCATGTAGTGCCTATTTTCCAGAGACAAGCAACAGCATAAATTCTTTTATCACAATTGGTGTGGTTAAAAAAAATGCAAAACCAGATGTTGAAGGTTAGTCAGGGATAACCTGTTTTGAAAGTGGGAGAAATCAAGTGCTGAGCCTAGCCCGGTGTGTCAGACTGCACACTATGACTGAATAAGCCTGACCTGGCAGGATCTGTTTCTCTGGTCAAAGCCAAAGGGTCGTGTTGAGTGGGGCTCTGTGGCTCAGATGGGGTGTAACACCCAGCAACCTCAGCACTGGTCTTGGTGTGACACTGAATATTGCTGCCTTATACTGAAAATTCTCCTATTTGTATTTTCTCCCAACCTAAAGCTATTCAAAACATTTTTTCTGCCAAAACAGATATATATTATACATGGCACACAGCATAAAGCACTTTCTTTTTAACTTTCAGGGAATCTGTTAGTGCCAAAACATAAACTGCTTAAGAAGGAGGAGGAAAACTGGGGTAAGTGATATTTGGCAAGATCCACATGTTCCATTTGTTTGTGCAACAATCTCTGTGCTGACTTACAGCTTCAGAGGCAGCTGTGTAAATACGAGGCTGTGATGGCTGAGGAAGCCAAGAGACAAGCTGTGGAAAATAACAGATAAAACCAGACGTGTTCTGGATGCCACAGGGTAAGGCAGAGCTGAGCTATGCCACAGACATCATACTCTGATGCTACAATACCTTCAATATTCTTTTTTGGAACATCTTTCCTGTTACTGCTGGGGTGTGTGTTGTGGTTTGGACTTTTGTTCATCTTTTTTTTTTAAGGATTTGAAATTAAAGTTTCTTTGTGAAAGAGACTCAAACAATTCCTGAAAACATTAAGAAGACTTTCTGATGCAGTCTGCCAAACCCTGCTTTGCCAACTGACCTTTGTGCTCCTGAGCACAAGGGCCAGGAAGCCTTGAAGGTATCAGCTTGAGGTGTTTGCTGGCTTCATATACATTGGATTTACTCATTTGTGAAGCAGTCCTAGGAACTGAAAACTTATGCATTTAATGAGTGCTGGAGCTGCTGCCACCCAGTCCCTTTGGGAGCTGACCTTCCACAGATAAGGCCAGCACAAGCATTTTCTTACAAGGCTGATGCTAATGCCTGCAGCCTGCTGAGCAAGTTAAGCCTTGGCAGACTCTAATTTTTCTGATAAAGCAGCAAAAAGATCATGGGCATAAAGAAGCAGACTGGATTACAAAATGTTATCTACTGGATTTTTAAATTGCAAATATTCATCTGTAAAGCATATTAATTTCTGCATAAGTTTTCCAGAATTAAGAAATTTTATGAAGCAACATTATTCAGCAATGTTGTGAGCCAGTTTTCAGATAAATTATGCACCTGAGCAATTCATCTCTCAGTTTTCAAAACACTCTCTTTATATTTTTGATCAGGGGTCTTTGTCTTTCTTAAAGACATTCTTATGACTTCTCTACATTGATTTTTAGTTTATAATACAACACAAAACTTCCCCTTGTCCACCACATCAGATAATGCCTCTGCTGATTACACTCTTAAATTATTCTAGAACAACGTGTATGATCTTATTTCATCTCAGGATTCTCAGTTCTTCCACTTCTGCTACACTTCATAAAATCCTTTTCCATCCTACCTCTCCCTAAACCACGGATCAAATAGGCAGATGCAGTGGCATTTAACTTGGTGCTGTAGTTCAAAAGCTCATCACTCATGACTTAAATAGGCTGCAAACTATGGAAACATTCAGTTTCTCTTTTGATGCTTGCAAATTTCATCCCTTTTCTCTCATTTTGGAATAAAACTGATCTAAATATATGTAGAAATCCCTAGTTGGACTGGTTTTGTCTTGTTTTGGGCAGAAGGACAAAGTTTTGCTCATCATAGGGAAAAGTAAAGGCAGTTCTTATAATAATTTGAACTGTTTACCATCAAAAATTTAAGGAAAATCCCTTCAGAAAAAAAGGTGTTGCTGCCTTATGTAGTAAAGGGGAGTTTGCTCATCTGACTTTGCAAGGCACATTTAAGTGGCATTACTTGTCTTTTAGCAGCATGACTGTCATTTCTGCATTACTATGTTGTACAAAATTTTTGATTAATTTTTTTCCATGCTTGGTACAATTTTATTTTTTTCTCAAATCAACTATCATGAATCATAAAATTCTGTGAGAAAAAAAATTATGTTAGTCAGCTGATGGAGTTAAGCAAATATATATCCTCTGAATTCTTCCTTTCAGGTCAGGATTCTATTTGGATTATAGGAACAGCTCCTCATTCCCTTTCCAGGGATATCTCTGCTCATGCTGCAGAGGTGAGCCTGTGCTTCAATTGACTCTCTCTGTAGATTTGGGGAAAAATTTGAGTCAGAGGCAGAAACTGGTTTCTAACTATGAGGAAATAAAATGAATTATCTTTTCTATTTTTCTTCCTAGGAGAACAGTATTTTCTTGTGACATCCCTCTGAAACTGTGTGAATTGAGATGGGACAGAACATTTCTCTGTATTAAATCAAATAACGGTTTGCCTGAGCAAATCAATCTATGAAGCACCTCTAAAGCAGTTTGCTGGGCCCTGATCCGATATTGTTGATTGGTTTCAGTGAAAGATGTGAACCTTAAGGGCATGCTTCTATGTGGAGTTACTTTGAGGAAAAAAATAACTCTGTTGATTTGTTGGATAACTCCATGTGAGGACCTGCAGGATAAAGCTTTTGATGGTTTGGATCCAAGCAGCTAAATAGAAGTGTTGATACCAGGTTTCCTGGTGGATGTAACAAAAACTATTTATCCAGTCACAGCATTCTGTTTTGACTTTGGAGAGAGGATAGGTCAAAATACGAGGTGATAGCCTGTAAAATGGGCATAGTTTGTCTTTCCGCAGAGCCATTGATAGGTAAACGCCCAGCATTTCAAAAATATTTTGCCTTTAGATTGAAAAGTGGTGTTCACCCCCATTTTATAGGCGATGAGACTGAGGCATGTTGAATTTTAGCAGCTGTTTGATATCAGAAACCTGGAAAAGGGCAGATTCAAAAATAACAGCTGGGTCTGGAGAGAAGTAACCTAATCACTGAATAATGTTGTCTTAGAGCTAAAAGCCTGGAGGAAAAAGCTGAAATGTCTTTCTTCTCAAGTCTGTCTTTACCCATGTCTGCATATCAAAGTCACTGAGCTGGAAAAATATGAATGTTGCAGTACAGCATGAATGAACTAAGTTGTCTCTTGAGCAGTGAGTGCATTTCCCAGCAGGGTAGGACATTGCAAAGCTTTTAGGAGTTTCCAGCACCATTTCACTGAAGCAAGATCCTCGTGAGGACTTCCCGCTTGAATGTTGCTTTTATTATTCTTTTCCTGTGTCTGACAGACATAACACTCTCCTGTTTCTAGCACAGCCTTTGCCAGAGCCTGTGTCAGGATGCATAAACAGAGGTCTCTGGTGGAACAGGAGGTGTTTCAGAGCTTCCAGACTGCAAGTGGGAAGGGTATTCAACAACTTACATGGTTATGTCTTTATTAGCTGAACAGGAACATTTGCTGAAACCAATAGGAAGAAAAAATTTCAACAAAGGGCAGTGCAGATAAAGTCAGTGCCACTGTGATGAGACTGCTGCTGTTTCTACATTAGATTGGTCCTTGCTTTGCTACTTAAAAAAAACCAAACCAAACAAACCCCCAAAACCGAAACAGAACCACCCATCACACTAAACCCACACCCCTCAATCCTTCTGCAGCCCAGACATTTCAAAGTAACTCTGCATCAAGCAATCAGAGTTTGCCTCCTGCCCCAAGGCTCCAGAGAAGGATACAGTAAACTTTGCTCTGCTTTGATATGGCTCCCAGCTTCTTCTCTAGCTGCATTTTGACATGAAATGGAGATGGTCAGATTGCCTTCTGGTGCCTGTCTGGGCCAGTAACCACTGATGGTGGCTTGTTTCTCCGGCAATATTCAGAGGTGATGTGCAAAGGGAAAGGAGTTAACTGTTTGACGAGGGACAGCTTTATTTACAGGCTGCTGCCAGGCTAAAATCGGTTGAACTGCATGAAATAATGTGCACTGGTTTGTAAAAAGAGTTGGAAAGCCGTGACGCTGATTGGCAGTGAAAAGCCTACAGAGCAGCACACATCAATGGAGTAATTGACTGCTTCCCTCACATAAATGATTTTTCTCCTTGCCATACTCTTTGTGCACTTGAGCAAGCTGGCTTCATACTGATGGAACATAGCAAACTTAAATAATTTTGTGAAAGCTGTGTAAGACATGAGACAGAGCTTGGGTGAGAGGGTCTTTAAAGATATTATTAGTAACACTAATAACAATAATTTAGTGAAAAAGACACAGTCTTTTAAATTGTACAAGGAGAAAAATTTCCCTTACAGGAATTCAATCAAGCAAGAGGGCAGAACAGTGCTGATTTTGCAGATCTAATGCACCCATCTCCTTGTATTCATCTCCTTGTATCCATCTGCCTGCTCCCCTCCCAGAGCTGCTGGGTAGCTTACTCAGCATCACTTCCTTGAGTGTTGTTCATTTGTTTCCAGGGATCTGGTATTTGAATTTTGGAAAGGTGAAAACTCTTTTGTTGAGCTCCTGCTGGCCTTGGTTGTTATAAATGATTTTTCCAGTGAGTGTTTTCTTTGTTCCTCTTATAGGGAGGATCAGGTTTTCTTAAAAGCCCCACAGGAGTCTGTGCAACTTTTATATCTGAAGCAAGAATACATGCAAGGCACCTGCTGTGCAGCTGGGGCACTGCCCTCCAGCCAGGCAGAATTAACCTGCACTGCAAGATTAAAGGATAACTTTGAGCTTGGTGAGAACCTCAAAAAAGCAGAATTCTTCTCTCAGAACAGTACTGTGCAATAAGCAGAAATAAGTCTGAGCCACAGCACCAGGTCTGGAGCCAAGCTGTTGTGAAGTTTGGCCTGCTCAGAGGTAGGGCTTCTTCATAAGCCTCTCCACAACAGAAAACTTTGAGTTTTCCTGTTCACTGTTCCGGATTTGTAATCCCAGGCATTCTGTTGACAAGTGTGTTCACCTTATGTTTTTTCCTTGATCTGTTGCAAGCTAAGGGGCAGTATGGGGGTTGGATTTTTTTGTTCAGCATTGCTTTAATCTTCAATGCTACCTTCATATGCTATTCTTACGGGCTTACACAAGATTTTGTGAGCTCCTGTCGTGACAAAACTTAAGGAGGCTCTTGCATACTGGCTATGCAGCTGCATTGTGGCATCAAAAAAAAAAAAAAAAAAAAAAGGAGCCTGGTCTCTTTGTGTGGGAATGAAGCTTTGCTTAAGTGAAAGTATCTTTGAATGCTTTCCTAGATTCTTTCCATAACCGCCAGTGGGTTGTGCAAGGCAAAGAAGTGGAAGTGTTCTTCCTTTGGAAACTGTTTTCCAGGCAGGGACAGGAGAATGCACCAAGAAAACAAAGAGCAGGAGGTGCAAGTGTCCTGCTGGGAGTTTCCCTCTGCTCCCTGTCTCTTGGTTTCTGCTCTTCAGTGGGACACAGGGCTCACGGCTGGCACAGATGCAAAAAAACCCAGCATCAAGGACGAGCTCCCAAAGCTGACTGCTGGTATCTGGTATTTCATGGTGCTTGTGACTGCTGAAGGTGCCTCTCCTCTGTGTCCAAAGGGCTGAAGAGGATGTAACAGATCCATTTACTCAGTGAGGAGACAAGAGTTCAATGACATGTCTCGAGGGATCACACTAAATTGATACTGCAGAAGATAATTAAATTGTGTGGCAGTTTATCACAGGAGATGTCTGGATAATCAGGATTTCAAAGGCCTTTAAATCAGGGGTTTGTAGCCTAGCGTTATTTATGAACTTCAAGGAACTCCCGTGGATTTTGCTTGGCTGTTAAGAGTCCATGGAAGAGCAGTCAGTTTCTGTCCAGTTCCGTGACCCCACCTCATTAGAAATGATGAAGTACTGACCTGGCTGCAGGCAGCAGGCTCTCTTGCCTTCAAATCCCCATCTGAAATTTCACAGAGGGTTAAAGCCATCAAGTGTTTAAGTGAGTGCCTTGATAGTCTCTTCCATTCACAACTTCTCCTTTCCTTTGTCAGTTTTTCCCTCTGTACTTTCCTCACCTTAAGCAAATCAGGAAACATTGTCTTCATTTCCTGTATGATTCCCTCCTGTGTTGTGCTGGTTTCTGCCAGTGGCAAAACAGAGCAGCAAAACCTTATTTTCCAGAAAAGGAAAATAACTTCTGAGTGGGGCTCCTGGTTGCAGGGGACAAGGCCAGATTTGCTGGGAAACTTTAAGCAAAAAGTCCTGGGTGATGCTTAGCATGCTTTTCAAACCAACTTTTCCTAGCTAGATCCCAGGGTGCAACACCATGGGAGATACCAAATCTCTGAGACATACCTGATTTTGTTGCCACTGAATGTTGTTGTTTTTCAATCTTTCTGTCAGCAGATTGACTCAAACCCCTCAGCCACAAGGTAGGACTCAAAAGGAGTTTTAGTAAATTAATTTATGTAGTCAATAAAGCACCTCCAAAATATCCTAGGTGTTTTACCTGATCCACTTGGATGCTTCCTGCACCAGGAAATTACTTCTTTTCTCTATGTCATCCTCTTGGTATCTTTTTAATTCCTGGCCTAATCATGCACAGGTGCAAATTTCTACCTTGGGCTTTCACACCTGCATTAGCATATGTCAAGTTTGTCAGGTGACCTGGACCCTGTGAGCCCAGAGCATCACAGCCTGAGAGAGCCAGGACTATCTGTGTTTGTCTTGAACATTGATCTGGGACCTTAGAAATCTTCTTTCCTCAGGATGATTTTTTTCCTAATTAATGGCTGTAGATGACGAGATGTGCATACACAAACGTTTGTGCAGTTAGCAGCTGCTTTCATACAAGTGTATTTGGCATGTGCAACTTTATGGTTTCCCTCCTGATAACAGACCTGTCATTCTCACTGGGCTCATATATTTTAACCCTGATTAACTATAGGTATCTTATGTGATTTTTTTCTCTTCAGTCAATTACCTCCCAGTTCCTGAATTAAGAAATTATGTGTTTAAAACTATTATAATTTTCCTGTAAGAACAAGGAATACTGGGGAAAAAATTGCAGAAATATATTTTTTACCCTTTTGGTATCCATCAGCTAGTCTGTTGAAATGAATGAACCCCTGTCTGTTAAGTTCTGTCAAGATGTAAGGCATTAAGAGTGTTATTTGAAATACATAAAATAAATAAGTTCTCAAACTCAGCACCCAGCTGCATCAACATGAAAAAGCTGTTGTACTTCATACATCTTGCTATCATTTAGGCTTTTCTAAAACTGGATTCAGTAATTGTTTCCTGCTTTCAAATGGTATGCTTGAACTGTGAATTTAAAATAGGCCAGATTTAGCAATTCACTAATAAGACAATGTCAAGAACTCTGTATTTCAAACTCTTAGTTGCAGGAATGATGCTGCAGTCAGAAATGCTTTGCACACTTTCATAGTCCTGCAGCTCCCATCTGTGTATATGTAAAGCTCAGATTTGCAAAACACCTTGTTAAAAGCAGGGTTTCTGAGGTTCAAGCATCAAACACATATAAGGGAAGAAATGGAAGAATTAAGGCAATCTTGTGCAGGTACAATTTGCTATCCACACCTTTCTTGCTGATGTATACATATTCTTGTATAGTCCATAAAGATATCACCTATCCCTTTTTTTGCCTAAGCTTTCTCTGGGTGTTAACTAGGGTTGTAAAATGAAGGAGAATAATTTAAAAACAAACAAACAAACAAAACAAACAAACAAAAAAAAAAGCCCACAAAAAAACCAGGGGCCCTGCCTAAAAAATTTGGAAGATATGGAAGTCCACAGTCTCCATGTTGCATCTGAGCCCATTCTAGATCCCCAGCTCTGCCCAAGTGTGCTGAATCTGAAGAGTATTAATTGTCTTTGACATCACTGACCTTCTGTGAAACTGGGTTGAAACTGCCCAGCAGGTTCATATGTTGTTAAGGCAGAGAGGTGGGTGGATGGGGATGGATGGATGGATGGATGGATGGATGGATGGATGGAGGCTTTGACTGACCTCAATTTTATTAATATTTTCAATTATCTGTAAAAGATAAATATTATCCCAAATAACTCAATTTTCCTTATACAACAGATTCCTGTAAGAAATATGAGTCAACATTTTCATTGACAGTTGCATATTTGTACTCTTGATTATTGAGTGCCTTGTTTAAGGAAACTGGCATGTGGAAGTGCTAAGCATTACATTTGCAAAGGGACAGTGTAATGTTAAGTAGTCACACAACATCAGACCTATAAAATCTTAAATTAGGCCAGGACATGCTGATGATTCATCAAGGTACTGTAGGGATGACTGCCAGGGATAACCCCTGAGAAAATTTATAATGTTCTTTTTCCTGGGGCTTGGCTGGCGATGTTGAGACCTTGGAGCTTTATTCTAAGCAAAAATAAGGCAGTCTATTGAATAGCTGCTCACTCACTCACCTCTGTCTGGACATGTTCCAGATGAGGTATGTTCCTATAAGTAAAATAATTTCTCATTGTAGCTGAAGATAGTACCATTTTAAACACAAGGCAATTATTTCCCACAGGCATGGTATGAATGGAAAAGAGGAGAAACAAGAGGCTGGACAGTCTTAATTCAATATTCAAATTCAAATATTTCATTTGCAACTGAAACAAAAGTTCTTAACCAATGAACATTGTTCTTACATGTTTAAGAACAAATATAAAGTGAATATTTTTCAAAAGCTTGTTTCTTGTGGCCCCTCCTATTAAAGACTTCCAGCAAGTGATCTACATATAACTTCCAAACAGAGAAAAATTTAAAAGGCAGCTGTCATAAATCTCCAGAGCTGGGAAGAGAGAGGAGGGAGTAGGAAGGGGGGAACCATGATCTAATAAGTTACTTTTCATCCACCAAAGACCAGACCTGTACTGACCAAAAAAACCAAAAAAACAAACAAACAAAAACAAAACAAACAAACAAAACAAACAAACCAAACCAAAAACAAACAAACAAAAAAAAACAAAACAAAAAAACCCCACCAAAAATCCCAACAGAAACCCCAAAACAACAAACCCCAAAATACTTCATCATGTTACAAAAATGGGCATCTTTTTTTCATATCTCATCTTCCAGACTGTACCAGAAGCATTTTCATCCTTGAAAGTTTGCTTTTGCTCCAGTTTGTCTCTTTTTCACTGTGGTACTGATGCTGGCCAGAACACTGACCTTTTTTTTTTTTTTTTTAAATTAAGTGTTATGTGTAGTTTAGTCACTGTGAGATGTCCAAAAGTACAAGATATGCCAGCAGGTCCCAAGATGATAAAATATAAAAAAGTATTTTCAAATTATGGTTCTGTCCTCCAGAACTGAAAAACACATTTTAGAGACAAATGGACAAATCTTAGTTTTAAAAAATGAGGCCTTTTTTCATGCTGGCAAGCTTGTTAACAAAGAAAAAAGATATTGTTTGCTATCTAACTGACCATGGCACCCAATATAAAGAAAAAATTAGTGCCAGCTGAAAACTTGGATCCAGCACATTCAGAGACAGCTAAAAAAATGTGATACTTCCTAACTGTTTCAAGTACTGTAGGACTAGTGTTGAGGATTTACACATCAATTGAGTCCCAGTTTCTCCTATGACAGCCTCAAAAATCACTGATTCTCTTCTCTGCATCCTTTGTGGTACAAATGATGACAAGGATTATATGGATATCTAGCAACTTTGGTAAGATTTGACATAGTTTGGTGGTCTGTGCACACAGAGAAACTGGTCTGTTCCTTTCCCAATTTATTCGTGAGGCAGGAGAATAAATTAATTCCCTTCAAAAAGAGCAACTTGAAAGAGCTGATTTGCAAATTTCCTCTTAGCAAGCCACAAGTACATGTCTATGGTCATGTGAGTCATTTCCAGCAAACCTGGAACAGCTGGAAAAAGAAAACAGAAACAGGGATCATATGACTCACGTCAACTCAGAGGAAAAAAAACCAGAGGTAAAGTTCACAAGCTCCAAAAAGTAAGAAAATTGCAAGAGTTGTACTTGTGAGGCTGCTCTTTGCCCTCTTGGTAGCAGAAATAATGGGGACTGAGAAACATCAATTGAAAGATTAAGATTTTATAAACCTTATTACTGGTGTTGATAGTGTCAAAAAGTTACTGCCAAAGAATTTTCAGTACAAATTTTAGAAGGAGAAAATACCAGCAGTATGCAGATCCAAATAAAACAACTCATCCATCAAACTGCAAAAATCCTATGTACCCATCCTTTACCCTTTAAACAATGTTTTCTTCCTTTCCTGATTTATTTTGCTTTTGCAGAGTGACTCCCATACTCTGCTGTGGAATTTTACTCTTCCCCTAGAAAAAGACAGCAGTGATCTAGCAGGCATCAGGGTCCAAGATGATCCTGCAGATGTACAAGCATGTCCTGTGTATGACAGAGGAACCTTTAACCTGGTACTGCTGACAGTGTGCTACACCTCTTCATGTTTTTAAGCAGAGGTGAAAACAGTGGGATCCATCTGGTCCTTATTCCTTCGTAATTCAGGTCTGAAGCTGTTGGAGGGAGCAAGAAAATGGGCACAGAGGGTTAATCATGAACTCTACATTTATGACATCAGGAACCACAGCAGCTTTAAGGTAATTCCCCTTCATGCTCCCATGCTGTTTTGTATCTACACAAGCTGTTGTTGTCTTCATGTGGGTGCAAATGAGGAACCCTTGGTGCATCAGTCTGCCTTGCATTCCTGCTCCTCTGAGCTGGCAGCGTGATGAACAGCAGAGTTCAAAGTACAGTTCTTTCAAAGGTCAGTGGCCTAGGTCAGATGCTGGCCTTGCCAGTTTTTTTAATGACACTCTTTGAGATAAGAGAGAAGATGGCCCTGAACTTTGAAGTCTGGTAAAAGACACGGACCAGCCAGTGGATTATACAAGAAAACATTAATGTCATTTGTTTTGGACTCTGGGATAAGATAGCCAGGCTGTAGTCAGAATGAGATAAGTCCCCTTTCTGAAAAATTGGCTTATCAATATAGTTAGCAAGTTATTTTGCCTACAAGTAATTACTGTAATTCCAGCTGATTTTCTTGTTTACAATTTTCGGTTTTGCAGAGAGCAGTCCCTATCCATAGCAGTAAGGCAGAGATTGGTCACAGTTGCAGGTGCAGTGATTTGAGTTATAGATAAAGTACTACATCATGAGCCTGAGTTTGGGTCCTTGTCTGAGGCCTGGATCACAGGCTCTAAAGTCTGTATTTACTACATCTGTAGGAAATCTGTCAGCCAAAAGTATCATGGCCTGTCTTATGCTGTGTGATGCTGGCTTTGTCCCTCTTGTTGTATGGAAAGGGCCCTGAAGAGCACTGGTTTTATGGAAAGCATAAAACAGGATGTAGGACCAAAGTCAAAGAAAGTCATCTGACCTAATAGCTGCTGCAGTTGATTGAATAATCCCTGCATACTGGCCCTCTACAAAAGGAGTTTTCATTGTGGAATATGGCACATGTCGAAAGAGAGTCCTACCCAAAATAATTTTATCCAGCCTCAGTTAAATAATGCTTGACAAGGCAATACAAAGAGTAGTTTGGCAGATTCAGTTTGGGCTCAGCATCTGTTGATTTGGAGCCACACAGGAAAAAAACCCTTTATATAACCTGTTGCTTGTAGGACAAGCAAACAATCAAGAAGAAGAGATGTGATTATTAAGAAATACGGCAAAACCTGGGGAAGTAAAGTGCTCAGTGCTGAACAAATGGATGGAGAGTACACAAAGATACCTACCAGCATTTCTTGGAGGCATAAAGTAAAATCCCCATGACAAAATGAAGAAAGTTGATTCTTAAAGATAACATTAAGGGTAGAATATTTTGTATTTTTTCCTTCAGTTTCTTAAGTCTTGGAGATCCATAACGACATACAGGAATGTACCTTAGTAATTGTAGTTTGCAAAAGGATTTTATTGGGTTTTGCTTTTACCCAGTAACTTTGTTTCTAATACTCTAATGGTTTTACATTCAGCTATAATCAACATGAATTTCCCCCTTTAAATATTATCTGCTTTAAGAGAAACGCTGGGGTGACTTTGACAGGAGCAAGGCATATTGATTATCTTTCACACCCACACTCACCCTTACACATGGGAAGCATTCAGGCCATGCATTTCCCAAGGCATCCTGGAGGCTACCTTGGATTGCCACCAGGGCAGTTTGCTACCTTGAAACTACTATTAAAATCATTAAACAACTACACTGCTACACTGTGACCATGGTAGTCTAATGGATGTCAGCAAAAATTTCCTTTACTGCTTTGTTCAGACACAGTGGCAATCTGGAGATGCAGTTTCATAATCTGCTACATTTGGAGCTACTAGCTTTAAATTAGTTTCATACTGACAATCAACAAGAAAATTTCTTTCAGCTTCCCTAGCACTTGCACTTGCAGAAATCACAATGAGAATATGGGGTTTTTCATTGTACATAAATCCTAAGTATATCTGAGAGTCTCTGGCCTGGGATGTGTATTTTGCCAAGCCTTGAGGAATGGGTTGAGAGTTGGTACCATGAAAAGCAAAGTTTTGAGTATAAATCTTTCTTCTAAGGTGTTAGTCAGAGGTCCTCTGACAAGAAGCAAGGAGGTAAAGGGACATTTCAATGACCAAGTGTCTTCAACCTGTCTTGGGCTCTAAGAAGAGAGGCAAATCAAGTACCTGTGAATGCTGTTCAGTACCAAGGCACACAGAGCCACCAAGGACATGAATATTCAGGGAATATGATCTTACTGGTCCAGAGTTCATGCAGGCTCTTAGTGAGATCCACGCTTTGTATTTAATTCCTAGTGCTTCATATTTCAAGCTGAATACTGACTTCAAGAATCAGAAGAAAGTGAAGTTCACAGAAGAAGAAGAATGAAGCATATTTGAATAAAGCATAGGAATTTTTAAGTGAAAAACATATTTGGTTGGTATGACATTTTAAGCTGCTGGTTTTAACCACACTTTACAAATGGAGAAAAAAAAATTTGCAAGTGCAACATTATCTGTGTCTTTATATATTATATATATGTACATACTGAAGGATGTACATCTATGTACATATATGTGTGCATATACTCATGTCACTGAAGAATCTGAATATCCAGTATATGTTCCAGTGTTTCAAGGGTACAAAGTACACAACACAGAAGTTATGCATAAGCAGGGACAAATTCCACTTGTTCTGTCATTTTTGCTGAATAATTGTTGATACGTGCACTAATACAGTGTATGTAGTTGAGACACAAAATTTTTGCTTATCATTTTCCATTTCATTTTTACATTACCCAACCAAATAATTTACTCTTCATTTCTCAAACCTAGAGTAGTAGTGCACAAGAGCTGCAACTCTAATGGTCCTTATTTTACTATTCTAAATAATTCTTCTAAATGAAGTTTTCAGATCATTTGTACAAGTAAACTGAGATAACATGCAGACACACTTTACAGTGGGTGAAACATGTCAGGTAGGGTGATGGTATGCATCAAGACAAGCAGATGCAGAACTGTTTTGGCTACAGAAAGGAGTACCTCATGTTTCCTTGGGAAAATACCCTGCCATTCCTCCATGCTGTCACCTGTAGAAGAATTGCTGACAAAGGCGGGGTTGTCGCAATTAGCACAATCTTTCATGAAGTGTCACCTCCTGAGAAGGAGCTTTGATACCTGGCAGGGATGAGCTTTCAAAATTTTCATGAAGTGCACTTGGCAATGTGTGAACTGGACTGTCTACAGTGTATTATTCCACTTGCCATGTTTGGCAGGATGGTGAAGATGGAAGGGGAACTATGACGATGATTTGAGCTTAGCAGCCTCCTGGGGTGAGCAGTAGGACCTACAGAGAAAACAAATGGTTTCTGAAGTATCAGAATTGCTCCGTGGGTGACTTGAGTTCAAAGGACATGGAAAAATTCTTCACACACCTCTGTAAATGCAAATATGGACAATCTGTGCCTAAATGAGATGTTCTCCCCTCCCCAAACCCCCACCCCTGCCCAGTATTTTTTAGGAAGTCTATACAAAAAAACCCTAACATATGGCAACTGTCATGTCTGAGATTGAATTTTTTGTTCCCTTTTGTACTTTGAAAGGTTTAAGCCAGCTCTGCACATTTTTCACTAGCAAATGACTCCTACAGCCCTGCTGTTCTGCCGCAATCCATCGGTTTCATGGAGTGCTACACAAATGCATACATTTGTTCTTGTCATAAATCCACTGTGCAGTTTGCCTTCTTTCTGTGATGTTCTCCAGGAGACCTGTACACTCACTTCTGGATGATGATCTACAAGCACAACAGAGCTTTGAGGGCCTGCTGGACCCATACTGCTGTTTAATTGCATAATTGTTGATCAATGTTTTCCTAACCATATACCTCTCTCTTTTCTCCCAAGCAGGTGTAAGTAATCATCAACACACCTGTAAGCAGTGTTTCCTCAAAGAGCTACCAAGTATTTCTTCTGTAATAAAGGAGTCAGGCTGACTGATGATATGCATTATGGATGTCACCTCCAGCATAAATACTATGGGAGAGGTAAGCACAAAGAGCTAGGGAAGGGAAATGAAAGGTAGAAAAACGTTGGGAAATACCTTGCAGAGAAACAGCATGGCAGAAAACAAGGTTAGAGAGTTACAGGTGAAATACAAGCCAGCAATGTGATGCCAAACCCAGGAAAAATTATGTAAATGTCTAGTAAAACCCAAGGAGATAATTACTATGCTCCACTCCTCCTGTAGAGGCCTCTGGAGGCTGGAGGTGTGTGCTGGTTTAGGTGTGTGCCAGCTTAGATTACCATGTTCTGAGGAGGCTGTGAGAGAGAACAGCAGAAACCAGAGGTTCAAAAAATAGGACATGGGAATAGAGGTTCAAACAACTGGATGGTTTTGGTCCTATCCATGAAAATTCAAGTGAGATATGTGCCTTCTAATATAAAAAGGGCTAGAGATAATGGATCAAAAAAACTGTTGCTGTATAATTGGCACTCTGCTAAGGAAAATGGCAAAATGAAGTTAGTTAATTTGCAACAAAGGAGAATTCAGCTAAATAACCAACTTTGGAGGTTTATTTTTAAGTCTGGTTTAGAAAATACATTGATTTAGGCTGAAAATTAGATGACTACGCCTTATAGTAAGTGCAATGAAGTTCTTCAATAACCTTCTACTAGGAAGAATGGTGATAAAATGATAAAGCTCAATATTTTCAAGGTGTACTTTAAATCCATTCTTTTTTACCCCACCCTGCTACATGGCCTTTACAAAAATCAAAAAAGAAGTGTTATGTAACACTTCCAAAAAGATAAAGGCATAACAGAACAGACCCACTTAAAGTACCGTATCAAACCAGAGTGCTGATCTTACATAATTATCTTTCTATTTAGATATGTATGTGAACAAAGTCTATTTTAACTGTACATACATATGCCACACAAATCTATGGGCAGTGTTTGTCCCACAGACAAGAGGTAGAATATTATGCCTTTTTCTGTATTGTCAAGTATTCCTGTGGAATTGCATATTCTACAATTCTGTTTTATGCAAACTGGAAGCTGACATTAGAACAGAAAACGTATTTTCTAATGCAGCCTTAGATTTTTTATCCCTTATGAAACTGTTGGCTGATTGATAAAGATTTACCACATTTCATCATAGGACATCTGTATTGAAATCTCCCAACCACACAGTATTTCAGGACCTGCAGAAACAAGGTTATAGAGTTATAAGATTATCCTTCCATCTCTCCTTTGCCCCTTTGGCTGTTGCCATGTATTGCTGTCCCACAGTGCTTCAATCCAATGTAACATTTTGTAGGGAGTCCCATTCCCAGGTCTTTTATAGCACAATCCAGGGTCTATACCACAGATGTGCTCTTTAAGAATCAAAGTCCTGCTGGGAAGTATTTCCTAAAATAAAACAAGGATGTTTTCTTCCACTGGATGTCTAATCTACCTGCTAGCAGCTGTGTTTAAAAGTGCTGTCTCTAGCTGGCCCAAACTGAACATTCAAAGGCAATGGAAGTACTTACAGTTCAAGGTTGAGGAATAAGCTTTGCATGCCACAGATTTAAAACCCTGGAGGAAGGTAAAGAACTTTGCTGGTTTTTGCCATCCGTCCCTGGAATGTGTCCAGCTGGGAAGGACGCTCCTGTGCTCGTGCTCCAAACCCCACAGAGGAGGTGTCACAAAAGAGTAGGCATGACAGTGACTGCATGATTGTTTTGAGACAATTTCAGTCTATAGTTGCTGCAGCAAGAGATGGATGCTACCCACCCCTCTGCTCCATGAGGTGCTTTCTCCAGGCCTCCTTGCATTTCCACTCACATTCATGTATTCTCCTGCAAATGAGACTGGGGGCTGCTGTGTCTTAAACTCCAGAAAAACCCCCATAGTTTCCAGCCAGATCACTTTTTGCTCTCCCTCACACATAAATGCAATGCCAGTGCAAAGCCAGGAGCAGCAACATCTCCTATGGTGCCAGCATAGTGTGAGATCACACATTTCAGCTGCTGTCTGCATCTTGACTGGCTGAAAAATGCCATGAAAATGCAGCCTAGTCTGTCTGCTGGTATGCCTCAGGTTATTTGGATGAACATGGCAGACATGCTTAAGGAAGCTTGAGCTGTTTCTGGTTCATCTGCAAGAAAGAGAAGTAGTCTCGTCTCCTTTAGAGAACAAGTGTAGGCACCACTTCTGTGGAGAGCACCACAAGGCTGCAGGGCCAGGGAAACTCACTGATGTCCCAGAACACAGGTCTGGTGGGGACCATCATGTGCTTGAGGTGAGCACATAGTTTAGGAAATATGTAGTAACTATAGAAATGTGTATGCATAAAAATTGAAGGTAAAATAGATTTTTGTGATATGCCTTCCTAATTAATTCATTCTACTTTACCGTATAAATTAATAATACAATTTCTACTTTCAGGGGAAGGAAATATCCAGAGGCAAAAGGTTCTCTCTGATTCATTATTTCTGTCTTTGTTATCACATTTTGGTGATAGAAAAGGAAAGAAAGGAAATTATAAACTGAATGACCTCATGAAATGATAAACTATAAATGAGGAATTTGTTCTAAAGTATATGATAGGACACCTTGCCAAGCTGCTCTCCCAATCTTTTACTATTTTTACTTATTTTCATTTTACTATTTTTACCTTTTAAACTATTTTACTTTTACTATTCTTGGATATTGTGTGCAGTTTTTGGTCACCACAGTATAAGAAGGACATTAAGCTGTTAGAGGGAGTCCAAAGGAGGGCCATGAGGATGGTAAAGGGCCTAGAGGGGAAGCTGTATGAGGAGCAGCTGAGATCACTTGGTCTCTTCAGCCTGGAAGAGACTGAGGGGAGACTTCATTGCAGTCTACAGCTTCCTTATGATGGGAAGAGAAGGGGCAGGCACTGATCTCTTCTCTGTGGTGACAGTGACAGGACAGGAAGGAATGGCCTGAATTTGTGTCAGGAAAAGTTTAGGTAGGATATTAAGAGAAAGGTTCTTCCCAAAGTGGATCACATGGTAGGGATTCTTCAGGATAGTACTGTGCAGGGTTAAGAGTTGGAATCAATGATCCTTGTGAGTCCCTTCTAACCCAGCATATTTTGTGATTTGTAAATAGCATCTCCTTTCCTAGACAAGGAAACAGAAGTAAAGCTACTTTAATTTTATGAAATGACTGAGTACCTTTTTAGTTCCACTGGGACATTAGGTAGTGTGATAGGTGTATTCCTAGTTCTATATTCTCTTCTTTTTTTGTCTCCTTAAGTTGTGCAGAAGGCCTTTAAACCACCATGAGTAATAAGGATTTTCTAAAGAAAATTGCTCTTGACATGTTTTTCTTTGTAAATAGGTGTGGTATTCTGCTTAGTCTGGCATGGATATTTGCTTTTTGGTGTTGCTACAGTCTGGTGTGCTCAGAGGTGAGCAGCCTGCTGTAAACTCAGCTCTGTCCTCCAGGCAACTCCACAGATTTCTACATGGCTCGTTCCTTCCCTGTGTTTCTATTACAGTAACATGGAGTGAGACTTCTTCCGCTTGACTGCAAGAAAAATAAGTCAGCCTCCAGTCTTCCTCCTTTCCCCAAACCAAAGCTTCTGCAAGTAACTGAAAATGGATGCTTGTTTTCAAAGGCATGACTTCAAGCTGAGGACAGGTTGCGTGCTTGGGCTTTGAGAATTATCACACTCTTCCTGATGAGGGGGTGGAAACCTCTCTTTGATAGAAGAGTATATAGCTCTAAATATAATATAGGTACTAGCAAGCTGATTTCAAAATTTCCATTTAAATAAGCAAAAGGTGAATGCTATTTACAAACAAAAAAAACCAAATCTATTTCTCCAGTACCTACTCCACTTGCACAGTGATAGATACTATTGTTGAAACTAACTGAGTGTAATGAGAAGTATCTAATGCATTATTTGGAAAACACACTTTTTACTTTAAGAGTGAAACACCAGTCTGTTCTATGGACTCAGGTTCTGCCCCTCAGACTTCAGTTATCTTGAATTTTGAGGATTTGTATGCATGCACAAAATCCAAATACAATTCAGCTTAAGGTACTGAATGTTGTCTCTCTGGGGATTACATGAATGACATGGCTTTTCAGTAAATAACAAAATACCTGTTTAAATTTTCCCTTGGGCTTGGAAAACACCAGTGAAGGTATGCACAAAGATTATTTATTCATTCTTTCCTATCAGTTCTGCTACTTCTCCCATCTCCAGTCTCATACCCAAAATGTGAAGGTTATAATCCTGTAAATTCATGATTTCCAAAAGCACAAATTTACATAAGTGAGCCTACAGGAAATTTATATGTGGCTTCATTGTGTTACAGAAATGCCAGTTGAAGGCACCTCTGGAAATCCCCTCAAGGCAGACTTAATGCCAGCCATGGCCTTGCCTGGCCAAAGTCTTAACACCTCCAAGGACAGAGGTTCCACTATGTCTCTGTATTTTCCATAATTCCTAAACCAAACGGACTTAGCTGTAGCCCTGGTTTCTTAGCTGAGATGTTTTGGTTTTCTGAAATTCTTTTCCCAGGCAACTTTCTGTAAATAAGACATGTTTTTCTAACTGTACCTTGTGTTTTCATTCTTCTTCTTAGGAAGGACTTCTTCTTGATGTCCCTCTGGTTTGATCAATGTGGTTGGAGAAGTTTGTCCTTGTTTCACCAATCAAATTGGTCTGTGTAAAATAGTATAAAAGGGAGACACATCCCAGAATAAAGGGAGTCATTGTCTCAGCCTTCTGAACTCGGAGTCCATGTCGTTGTATGCACAGCAGCATCACTTGGCAGTTGCCTCTTCCAACATTGTCCATAACTATCAAGAGGAGTTTGGCTCCATCATCTTTGTAACTGACCTTCAACTGGTTGAAGGCTGCTGTTCCTCTTGTTGTTTTAAAAATCTCTCTGTAACTCCTGGGGACAGCTATGAATCTTTTTTATCTGCACTAGAGCTGTGCTATCTTGCTGTGCAAGCCAGCACCTAACACAATTGCAATTTCTGTGCACTGGTAAATTAAATGCTACCCTGGGCTTGGAATAACTTGGCACAGAGTGGGGAGCTGCCTGTATTCAGGAGGTTTGGGACTGATTGTTTATACACCTTCCACAGCATGCTAAACTAAAGAAACAAACACAGACATATAATTCCTGATCTTAAGTACTCACTAATTTGGAAACAGATTCTGTTTTGTTTTGACAAATGACCAAATGTGAACGATACTGGAAGATTTTCTTGCACCCTAATTGAAAAATTGAGCTTTTTAGCTCTAAATAAGACTATGATCCAGCTTTTACAAAATGATTTTAAGCAGAAAATCTGGATCATTAAAAACATTTTGTAAAAATTGAATTCTTGACTCAGTTTATTTGACCCTACCCCAGATACCTGAGCTGAGTGTTTAGAAGTTCATCAGACTCTTTTCACAAGCACCTGAGTGGGCCTTAGAGAAGAACATTGATTTTCTTATAGAGTAGTCCAATAACTTAATATTGGGGCCTTTGAAAACTTTAGGGAGACTCTGATAATATTTAAATTTTCAAAAGAAAAATGGTTAAGCATCATCCCAGAGGCAGAAATCAGCTGTTACAGCAAATAGGTAGTATACAGAAAGAATGCCAGTTGGACACAGTAATGTGTGATATGGCAGAATAGTAAACTGGACACATTACGTGACACAGTTTGGTTAGAACTGTATTTTCAGAAAAATATTTTTCCATCTGCCTTGCAACCACTTTTCTATGAGGATAGCGTTGATGCTGTAGATTTGGGGTCTGTGTGCTGTAGGTTGTTTTCACTTTGATAACCTTTAGCTCTATTCAAATATAGGAGTTTATGGAAAAAAAAAGTTAATTTGGATGAATAAGAAAGTCTACACGTTTGACAGTTCAAGCCCCGAATCTACAGAATCTAAACTTCATTTATTGCAGGATCAATGCCTCAAGCACAACCTCACTGGAGCTCTGGGTTTCACTGTAAGAGTTTTGAGCAGATTTCATTGTCATCACAAAGCTCTAATCCTCTTGCTTTTTATTTTATGAAAAATCAGTTGTGACTTCGTTTAAAAAAATCTGACAGATTGTTTTTTATAGCTAGAGAAGCAGACTGTCTTCTTTGCCTTGAGGTTGTGAAGACAGAATAATTTTACACTATCTAGATTACAAAAGAAAAAATCAAAATTTCTTCTTCTAGCTCTTTGTAAACCCATCCAAAGAAATATTTTCTTTTCATTCTCAATAACATTCACACACACACATATATTTATACGTACAGTTAAAAGTTAAAATCATCTCACTCTGTCAGGGTTCTTTGTTCAGCTTTCATACCTTTCAAATTACCAACAAACCCTTTTCTACCTTCATGACATTTTCTTATCATAGGTTTGGGGTTTTTTAACGAGCTGTGGCCCTATAAGCTTCAGGAAACATTGCTTATTATGACTGTGCTATGTTCTTCATTTTGTTTAGAAATTCACTTACACTCTATGCAACAGAAATCTTCTTTGCAAACGAATAAATGTTCAATATAATACAAATTTACATCTATCAAAAACAACACCTTTCTTCTCTCTGGCTTTTGTAATCATTAGAGTAGCAAAAAGTGGCTGATTCAGACATAAAAATTAAACATGTCCCCAAATTAATATTTGGAGTTTTCACATTTGTATTAGAATATATATGTTTATTATAAGGCCTGTACTCAGTTCACTAAAATAAGCTTAATTTCCTGATCAAGAAATTATTCTCAATGTATAGCCCTTCAAATCATATTTCTGTTCATTTGCAATGACAATTGTAGGATTAGATTTCCAAGCAACTGTATCATTGGATGTTTATGAATAGAGAATAGAATTAAGTAATTTATAAGCAAAAAATCAGGAAAATGAAAGAACCATACTATGACAGGAAAAAAAAAAAAGAGCAGTTATTCCATCTTCTCTCCTTTTTTAGATTAGATTTGTGCTCTTAAGGATCCTGTGCTGCTGCTTATAAACACAGGGTTTGATTTTACTGGCCAAATTCCAACTGCATTTTGCCTAACTAATTGCTTCTTGTGTTCTTAATTGGAAAAAAAGCATTCTTGAGTTTCTAGCCTTGCCTGATTTACTTTTATAGTGTCCTTAATTCAGAGTAAACCTGGGACAGCCTTCCCCAGGAGGTGATTGATCTTTGAGGGCAGATGATGGCACACTTAGTTATGCTGAGCATGTCAGAGATCAGTTGCAATGTAATATCAGTTATTGCTTCTCAATATCCAGCAAAGCAACGCTCCCCTCCTATCACTAGATTCAATCAGCTCTTTGGGAATCATCCTAAGCAAAATCCCCCTTTCCGTGCCTCAGACATGCATGCAAATGAGAGACGAGTGAATCCTTTTATTTCTAGATCAGAAGCAGCAGTGAATTGCCAGGGCTGGCTGGGTTACCCAGAGCCCTCCCATCTCTTTGTCCAGCGCTGCAGAACTTGGATCTTCTGAGGAGGAGAGACAGATGGCATCTGAGTGCTCAGTACTGCAGAGCAAGCTTTCTTGTGTCCTCTTCATCAGCAGTGCAGCCAGCTCTGCCTGTGTATCCTGTATCTCTTCCTCTTCCCTTTCCGTCTTTCCAAGAGCCAGGCGTGGAAATTAATAGAATCTGCATATGTTAGGCTTAGCAGCTTGCTGACCCCAAAATGAAATGCTTTATGGTTTGTTAAATTCAGCCAATCTGCTTGGAAGTTGATGCTGTTACTCCTGTAGCTCTCTTTTCTCTGCTTTCTAGGCTTCATACTCCTGTGTGTATGAAATGCTCAAGTGTCAGCAGACATTATGTTTGAGTTATGTAGTGTGAGAGTCCAACACAGAAGTAGAATTTTAAAAATTGCAGGTATTTACATTGAAATGTGACTTTTTAAGGTACAATGTTCCTATTTAGGTAGCTAGTCATAGGAAAGGTGTGATGGGAGAGTGGAATGGAGTGACCTAACCAGCAGCTGCTGCACAGCAGCTGCTGCCACTGCTGCCCTTTGGCTAATTCAGGGGAACTCTATGGAAACATAGACTTTTAGAGGTCATTTAAAAGGTGGGTGGAAAGGATACACAGTTGAGAATGTATCTGGGTTTTAATGAAAGCTTAGCCGCTGATTTTTTTGTGTTTTGATTAAGGAAAAGCAGCTGATCTATCTGTGCCTCAGTTCTTTTTCAATGAAATTGGGGTACAAATACAATTCCTTTTTCAAAAAGACACTGAGAGTTGGTGTATAATACTTTTTGCCTGTATTTCCATAGCAGATGATCAGACTTGGGGTCTCTTTCTTTCGGATTTGCTGCTTTCAGAGAAAGCCTGTGCAGTACCAAGGGCAGCACTGAGGCTGTGGCATGGAAATGTCAAAGCTCTCAGATCCCTGAAATGAGAGATGCTGCAGTACTAAGCAGTGAGAATTTCTCAGGTGAATCACCCTTCCTCCTCTTCACGCACTGCTGCTTTATAAATCACATGCTACTGCAAGACAGTACTGTGGTATCCTTCCTTTCTTTCTTCCTTGCTCCCCTCCCACCTCTGCCTTGGTGCCCCACTTTACCGTGTTTTATTGTCACTGTGGAGAGAGTAACACTGACCTTTTCAATTCTGCTCTGCATTCTTTGTCTCCTCTTCAGTTCATTTATTTCAGCAATAAAATTATATGACTTTAGACAGGAGTTATTTACATCAGTTTGGAGGCAGTTTGACAAGGCTTAGGTAAATATAGCTCTGGCAAAGTACCCCACAAGAGATTCTGAGGGATTGCTTCACAGGCTTCCAAATTGGACCCATTCTTTCAAAACGGGATGTTTTCTATGGGGTAATTGTCAGTAAGAATCAAAAGTGTTTCCATTTTGACCTATTGCTGGAGGTTATTCCATGTCAGATATGATGAATCTACAGTACATCGTCTCTGTGATATGTTGCATAACAGAATCTGCATTTATTTAGCACCATGTTCAAATAAATAACGTATTAGTACAATGCTAATTTTGAGAAATTAGTAGGTTCATGATACATCTGTGGGCTTTTCATCTGAACATACCTTTTTTTTTCCTTAAGTGTTCCATCCAAGTGGATTTTTGGTAAATGCAACTTGTCCCTGGATTTCTTTCTATCTGCAACAAGCATGATTTTGTAGGTAAGGCACTGAAATCAGGAGGGGGCTCTGTGTGTGCTGGTAGCCATGGGAGTATGGACAGAAAAGAGAAGGACAGCAGGAGGAGCAGCTGACTGGCAGCAGCTGGAGGAGACTACACGGGTGTGACAAATACTGGAGGCTCCCAGGGAGGTGTAAGACATGCAACAAATGAAAAACTCCAAGGCTGGAGGAGCTCCCAGGAAAAAGTAGGTGGGCCGGTGTGGGGAGCGAGGGGCTGCATCAGGTGTTTGTGAGAAAGGCAGGAGAGGAGGAGGTTGGCAGGAACAGATTGGGGTGTGCAGACTTGGGGCAAAAGAGGGAGGAATTGCAATTTGGGAGTAGGGAAGGAGAAGGGAATGGGGATGTGATGGGAGGAGTGGGGTGCATAGCATTTGCAAGTCGAAAGTCACTGAGGTCACTTCAGGGCAGTCTGTCCTTCCTACCTTGTAAAACAGGCACGGGCATGGAAGCACAGACATGAACGGTGTTGTTCCCCACTCACCCTTTAGGGCTGCTATGGAGATATTCTCCTCTCTCCTCTGCTCCAACTTTTTAGCATTTGGAAATGTGATAGCTCAAAATAAACACCTTAAATTTAGGTAATCCAAAACATTGGGCTAATTGGTTTGTATCCCAGTATTATCTGACATATTCTATATATTTAACATGAAAAATCAATACTTAAAATTTTACTTTCAACAAGCATAGTATTTTATTTGGTATATGTTGGAACTTCCCTTATTCTTATTAATCCATTGTATCTATTTTTCACCCTGCTGTAAAACAAGTGCAGATGTAGCAGTACTTAAAGGAAGTCTGTAGGAAAGATGGGAAGGACTCTGTCAGGGAGTGTAGTGATGGGATGAAGTGGAACTGCTTTAAACTGCAAGAGGATGGGTTTGGTTATTAGTAGGAAATTCTTTAATGCAAGGGTGGCAAGGCACTGGAACAGTTTGCCCAGGGAAGCTGTGGATGCCCTATCCCTGGAAGTGTTCAAGGCCAGGTTGAATGGGGCTCTGAGCAGCCTGGTCTAGTGAAAGGTGCCCCTGTTCACACCAAGGGGGCTGGAACAAGATGATCTTTAAGGTCCATTTGAACCCAAACAATTCTATGATTCCATGACTACACAAATACCTTTGTGACGTGTTCTGGCAAACTTTTCCTATATGAAAAACTTCTACATTGTAAATTCATCACTGTAGTGCATGTAAAGTACTGTCACTCAGATGTTTATCTCAGTAATAGCACTGTCCCATTAGCAATGCTTTGTAAGTACATTGTTGTAACTGAAATTACAATTTAGTTCAAAACAAGAATAGAAACATTTTATACATGAAAAATTGAAAAAAGACTTTAATACAAGTTCTTAATCCTTTCATGTGATCAACTCTAAACATTTAAGTAATTTAGTTTTAGTATTTACTTTCTTCAACTTACAGAAAGGGGGAGAAATAAAAAATAGAACTATATTTCTTTAAGGAAACCTGAATAAAACTGAAATGCTCTGGGTCAGTTTTGCAACTTGTGAAAAATCAATGTTGCTTCAATTACTCAGTTGACTTCAATGTACTGGTGTTGATTTACAGTAGTGGGGAGCTACACAATGGTTAATAACAAAAATACCTTGGACTTTCATAGCAATTTCTATCTTGAGACTCCTAATTGCTTGTCAAACTCTGTCTTACAGTTTGTGAAGATGAAATGTTGTATTCAGGAGTTCATAAACACTTTTAGTTCAAGACAATTACAGATTTATTCAGATAAATGTCTTATTAAGAAGTCTTATTTAATTTTCTTGTTTTTATGTACATGATTTAAGCAAGATAAGTGCCTGGAGGCAGTTGAAATTGTTGTTTGTGAACGGTCCTTTCAAGAGGTGTAAAACCTTTTTGAAAACTCAAACACAGCTTTCAGTGCTGCTGTCATACTGCAGACAAGTTGACTAAGTGTCTTAAATCTAAAATCTTGGGAAGATATCATAAAAATTATCATCCCTTAGGGTGATCCAGGTTATGAACTACTGCTCGCTCTGTGTTCCCTTCAGTTTGCTGCATAATACACAGATGTGGTCCAGCCATTTCTTTCCTCAAGGAGAATTTTTTTTCTTGTCCCCATCAAACTTTTCCTAGCTTTTTTTTGTTGTTGTTGTTGTTGTTGTTGGACTTGATATCACTTTGTTCATTCTCCAGTGATTTTTTTACCTGAACTATAATGCATTAGAGACTCTAGTTAACTTTTCACTATTTAAGGGAAGAGGGTGTAAGGATGTCCTCTGTAATACCTGTGTAGGGATCATAAATAACTACAGCTGTCATGCTTGGTGTACAAAATCTTCCAGCTAGCAGCATTAAAGTTCCCAAAGGATGCCATATGGGAAACAGGGGCTGGCAAAGATGTCTGTCTGGTGAAGTCCTGCAACCAAACAGCAGAGTCTGTTCTTGCTACTGGTTGGACCTGGAGGCATGGAGTTGCAGCATGCCAGATTCAGGATATTTTCCTCCACTATAAAACTTCCTAGGTTGTTGTAGTCATTTTACTTAATTCTGCTTTACTTAATCCTGGTGAAGGGATGAAAAGCCCTTTGGCCTATAAATACCACTGCAGATAAAATGTTTCTTTATCCTTCAGATCACCTTTCTTGTTATCAGTCCTCTGTCTTTTCACATTGAGGTGTATTCACCTCCAGAATTAGTTTGTATTGAGATTATATAGTGCCATGAGAGCAAAAAATCCTGATAACTCTGCTGGATAACAGAGTAACAACTCACATTATATCAATGTAGTTGAACCTGGAATCTGTTTCAAGTGTCTGTAAAGCTCTTTGGACTCTCCAGGAGCAGAAACAGTGATAAGCTTTACCAAAAACCTTGTCAAATTCCCAAATATTGGACTCTAATATTGTGTTGTCCATGTTTGTAGGTACCCATGATTCAAGAACAAATTTCTAGTTTAAATGGGTGATTTGACAGGTTAGTGATACCCATTTAAAATACCTCCTATTTTCAGACTGATGCCAACCCACACGATGAAAGCAATATTATAGAGTACTTAATCATACCTATTGCACAAATATGAGAACTGGAACCTGGATCTCCCATCTGTTGAAGCACCTAAAGCATTAGGACTCTGATTCATGCTGAAGATGACTAAATATTTTAGTACTTTAAATAACAAAGAACAATAGTATCAGGTACTTTTAAATCTGTAGATTGTACTGCATGTCAAATTCCTAGCACGTTATTCAAATTTGAAAAGCATAAAAGATTCATTGACATGTTAACTAAAATAGTTTAAAATAAAACCTTATTTTCTTCAATAACTGTCTGCAAGATGTAGGCACAAAACTCCACATTCAAAATCCCTCGCTCCCTGTTCAATAATTGAGTGTTGGTCTTGATATGACTGATGCAAGCCTTCAAAAATTGTAATTGCACATGTAAAGCTAGAGGAACTAGGCATTATTTCTACATCTTTTAGAACATGGACAATAATTTAATGGAACCCTACATAACTTTCAATAAAATCATATCCTGGTTTAGTACTGCTATTTGCAATTTGTTTCTTAACATTGGAACATTTTTGTTTTGTTTTGTAAATTAGTCTTCATGGATTAGCACAGCCATCTGGCTAAAGTGCTTTAGGAATCTGCTTTGCAGAGTGCAAATTGTTTCGTTTTGATTTTGGTTATTAGTTATGGCTGAATGTAGACTAATGCCATCAGAAACTGGCATGCTGGGGTTGGGACAGGCTTCAAAGTCGATGACTTTTATGTTCTGGACCTTTCTTTAGATTTGCTTTGAAGAATATATTTGGATTTATAATATCAATGTTTTGGAAAACGCACTGTTTCTGAACAACTGTGTTTTTTAAGAAGCTGGGACATGAGCCAGCTGCAAGTGGATGCCGAGATTATTCAGAGACTTATGGCAGACAGGGATGATCAGTCAGAGTCAGATGCTGAAGGAAGAAGAGCTCTGTCAGATATTTGGCTCTGAGTGCTTTTTTAACTGCAGAATGTGATACCAGGCGTAGTGGTACAAATGAGAAAATAACCTCAGCAAAGGGATGGAGCAATTAAAATCTCTGCAGGAGAGATACAGTGCAAAGGACAACCAGGGAAGGTTAAACGAGTGGATGCCAGCAAAATCAGGATGATTGGTCAGAAAGTACCTCTTTTTTTGGGTAATAGCATTGCACTATTTAAATAGCTTCCAGTTAGCTCAAGCAGAAAAGGTAACTATAAAACTTTAAAGAAACGTACCAGGAAAAATACATTATTGAGCATTTAGGACTACTCAGACTGTCTAAATTTGGAGTTACGTATTAGGTAACTAAATTAGAAGGATAGTTTTCATATGTTATTAATGAAGAGAGAGAGAGAGAATGGAAAGGACTGAAAGAAGGAGACTCCTTAAATAATAATTCAAAATCCAGTTTAAATGCTGCACTTCTGCTAGTAAGGAATTCTTCTGTGTCTTCACTGACTGTTCATAAGTGCAACAGGCAGGCTAAAACTAGTCCATGCTGAAACAACAAGCAATTGGTAACAAGAAATTTTTTCCAGAAGAGCAGCTGTAGAGAATGGAAAATGCTCAGATAACGCAGTTCTGATAGAAGAAGCTTGAAGCAGAAAGACAGGTGGAAGTCAAAGTAAGCCTGCAAAAAACATCACATGCTGTGGCAAATAACACAAGCTGATCTTGGCTTGTTAGTCATAACATAAGACAGAGGAATTTCAGTGAACCTATCACTGCAACAACAATTTGCGGGTACTAGCAGAGCATGCTGCTGTAAATATAGAGAAACAGCACCAAAACCAGCACCTTCAGTTCTGAAAAAAAAAAAATCACCACCAAAGCAAAAGCCAATACTTGCAGTAGAAGATTGAGACCTGACAGCAAATGGAATACTTCTCTGTTTTAATTGGACAAAGATGTAAAAGACAGTACAGTGCCCCCAAAAGTATTGGAGCAATGAAGGAAAGACTACCAGCATTTCAAAAAACTACTTTAAGACCCTACCTCTGTCTCCATGCGGCATGCTAATCTGCAATAGTATTATATTCAAAGTACCCATTACTGAATTTAAAATTATCATAGAATCATAGAATTATTTGGGTTGGAAAGGACCCTAAAGATCATCAAGTTCCAGTGCCCCTGTTGTGAGCAGGAACATCTTTCACTTCACCGGATTACTCAGATCCAACCTGCCCTTGAACAATTCCAAAGATGGGTCATCCACAGCTTCTCTGGGCACCCTGTGCCAGTGCCTCACCACCCTCACCGTTAGTGGTTTGTTTTTCTAGTATATTTTCTAACAAGTCCCCTTTTTCATTTTAAAGCCACTCCCCTTGCCCTACCTGCTTTTGTAAATAATCTCTCTCCATCTTTCTCCTAAGCCACCTTTAGGTACTGGAAGGCCACAGCAGGGTCATGCTAGAGTTTTCTCTTTTCTACTTTGTGCTCAAATCAATAGGATGATCTCAATTGAAGTTCAGGGGAATACAACAACTGAGGAAGAGATAAAGGACATCTTCCAAGGCAAAAGGAAGATCTCTGCAGAGCAGAGCAGAAAGGGTTATGGCTGGACCACAGTTTGTGACCCCAGCAAAAGCCCATGATAAAGTATATGCTAAAACTATGTCTGAAGTGATTTCTCCTTCAGGAAGTGATGGGGGAAATAGAGGGAATAACTTTTCACATTTAAAGAAGAAATTAAACACTCCACAGAAGTAATGCTTCTCATAGCAAAAACAAGCAAATATATAAAAGGAAAAGCTTTCTACTGTTCCTGCTCTTTGCACGGGAAGAAATTCTAGATGAAATTATGTCAAATATTTTTCTCTCCTTTTTGTATCTGCAGGGATCTGTTGGCAAAACAGAGTGCATATTAGTGTTCACTTAAAGATCTGTTTTATAAGATGTTCCCCACACACTGCCACATCTGTTTTGTTTGGCATGAGTTGTTTCACCAGAAAGTGTTGCGGTTTGTTTTTGACGTAGAGTAAGAATGTTTGCATAGAGATTTGCTTTGATCTAAGAGAGACCATCTGAAAAGTTTCACATAAAAATTGGGGTAGCAACAAGAATACTGGGCCAAAGCTGAGCAAATATCAATCCATAATAATGGAATTAGCATGCTATAATTAGCAAATGTCACAACATATATAGAAATTCCCTGAGGTACTGGTCTTCACCGGTAATTCTGTCCTACAGAGAAGGGGTGCAAGTAGTCACTGGAAAAGCTGTAGAACTTGAGCCTAACCCAGTTTGCCTGCAGAAGCAATCTGAGGGTAGTGTTCTGCTAGGCAACCTGTACTCCAAGATGCCTGGAACAGAAAGTTTAAGGGAATTTATGGCACTGAATTATAGAGTCTGTCTTATGACACACTCCTCTTACAATTGTATAGTCAAATCCAGAGGCTGATAACTTATTTGTCACCAGCAAAAACTGATAGACATGCATGAATGAATCAACATGGAGCCTGTTGCCTCAGTTCCTGGAGGTAAAAAACTCACAAAAAAAACCAAAAAAGGAAACAGAACACTGAACCTGGATTTCTAAGTAAATAAGGTACATGTATCACTGTCTCTGCTGACCCCTAATCCACTAACTTTTGAAACTGTGGACCAGTCTGAGCTAAGCCCGACAGAGAAGCAGTTGTCTCAAAGACACCAAATTATTATATAAACTTCGCGAAACTGGATACCTGTGCAACGAAGAGAGACAGTATCGGTCTCTTCAGTGAGGAAAGATTGCAGCACAAACTTAGCCTGTATTAGACACCAGGGAAACCACAGGATGAATGCTCCAGTAAAAGGAAAAGCTTCAGTGAGAGGCAGTAAGTTATTAAGCAGCTGGGAATCCAACCACAAGAAAAATCCATAGGCTTCATTAGTTTTGATACTCATAGAAATAGTTGTTATTTATGGGAGGCCAGCACCAAAACCTCCCTTTAATGAATTCCTGCCATAGCTAAAAGCAGCTTCACAAACAGATCATTTTTTCACCTACCAAAATATAATTTGCAAATAGAATACAAAACTGGAGTGTTTTGATGTTAAAAAAACCCGTCAGACCAAAACAAAACCACAACTTTTTTTAACATCTAATAAGGGGTAGCAGAACAGGGTCGAAGGATGGGTTACCTACATGGTAAGAGCTTAAAAGGGGAACTGGGTTCTTACCAAATGTAGGTTTTGGCGCACAGAGATCCTGCTGAGAATGAGTTCCCACAACAGTAATTTAACTAATGCACAGGACAACATATTTCCAGTTGCCAGCTAATTAAAAGACCTCAATAATAAGAGCAAGCGATACTAAAAGGCACAGCGTTAGTGATTCTGAAGACACTATGGGGAAAAAAAAAACTTCTAAAAACTATCTGGAGGTCATTTAGGGATCTAAAAATCTATGGGAAAAGACAGCTTTTTCTCTACTGGCCTTAAACGAATGTTGACATTAAAGTAGTTGTTAGAGCTCTGTGAAAAATACAGAGCAAGTCAAGTGAAAGAGACCATGTTGATGGCACATGAAAAATAGGTTTCCCCAAACAAGAGACACTCCTGTGCTCTTTCATGGGCATGTCATTCTACTTTTTTCTGGTTTGGTTTAGTTTTCTCTTCAGTCAAAAATATTAATTACTATAAAGGTGATCCTCTTTGTAAAAGGAATTTCTGAACATGTAAGACCTTTTGCAGAAACAGGGAAGTAGCTTTTCTTGTGCTGACAGAGTTATGTGTGTAGTCTTTTGTAGCTACAGGTCTTTCTTTTCTTTCAATTTTTGTGAGAGCTACCAGGTGCAAACATAATATTTTAGCCAAGTGAGTCTGCAAACAGATAGTGCTCAAAGCTGTGTAATGGATTTTGAACTGAATTTTGGAAATTGCAAAGAACTGTCATTTCTCAAAAACTTTTTTTCTCATTAGAAGGATTTGTATCCAGCTAGAAGAGGGAGGGGAATCATAAACCAGACATTTTCTCTTTAACCTTGGCCTACATAATTATGGTGGGGTTTACAGAGGACAGGCTCTGACTCTACCGACTGACATATGACTCACATAGACTACAACAAAACACATTGTAATTCTTTCAGAGCAATACAGTTTTCCCACAAAAAGTGTAGAGGAAATAATTGTCTATGAAAATTATTGTTTTCCCTGCCAAGCTGTAGACTCTCAAAGTAGCCTCTGAGAATAGGGATAATTTGTCTGACTTCTACTTATGCCGCATACATTTTATAGAAAACTCTACAATTTGCTTTTTGTTCTCTTCACAGCTATGATCAACTGCAAATCAATCATAACTTCAAGATATTTTCATACAGGATGCCCATTTTTGCATATCCAGTCTGTTATCCGAGAACTGTGAATGGGTGTTTTCTGTTTTGTTTGTAAAGTTAAAAATACAATTCTGGGCCATTTTTCTTGGGTTTCTCTTAAAGTCTGACCACTGCTTTCACTTGTGGCATCAGAGGTTGTCAGGATATTTTGCTTTCTACAGCTAGTCACTCTCACTTACCAAGCATGAAATTAAATTAAAAAGAAGGTAAATGCAGAAAAAAAATAAATTCAAAGTATCTTTTAAGTTTTTGATGATCCTGAATCAAGAGGTTCTGTTGTCTGTGAAGTATTGCATTCAATTGTGTGTTTTGTGGTTACTGTAAAGAGTTCTTCCCCAAAGAGTTTCCAGTTTACCTTTTTAATATAGTGTTTTTCATATTTTCAATTTTATCCCTGTTTTTTTCTCCAGTCTTTCACAACCAAAGGAAAAAAAAATTCTAATTACCTTCTTTCATTATCAAGGACATAGCTTTTTCATTGTGCTTCTTCGTATACCTGAACTTGTTCATGTTATTTTTCTGTTTTGTCTGTTCTTCTCTCCTTTGCACTCCCTTGGTCACCCAGAGGGTTCTCTCACTACTGAGTGCTCAAGCTATTTCCCAAATTGCACCAGGCAAACAACCTCTTTCTCCTCCTACAAAATGCACTTCCCTAAACCCTTACAGGTTTTTCCTCTTTGCCAATATTGTTTTCTTGCTCCACAGTAGACGCCTCCTCTACGAGAGAAGCATGGCAGTGCCCTTCAGCTGCAGATGTGGCTATTGGAGCATTTCACACATATCAACTAAGTATCCTTAAATATGTATGACATTTGTGACTTCTGTTTGGATTATTTGCTATACTAGTTTAATCAAACAACTTATCAAATTATTGCTACCAACTGTTAGCAGTTTCGTTTTCTGCTGTAAAAGCAACCACAGCTAACTTTGGGGGTGGAGGGGGGGGTGTTCTATGAATAAAATATTTTTCTTCATGAGCTTATTAAGAACATTTGCAATAAGCAGTCTACCTACCAGATCACAGCTTTGAGAAAATGATTACTGTTTTTTCTTGGCATTTAAGAATACACGGAGCAAATGTCAGTTTGGGGAGCTGATTCAGGCGAATAAATTCATTCACAGTGACTATCATGAGCTTTGCCTCTTGTCTAACAAGTTCCTGATCCTGCTGAAAACGTGTCATGTAACTGCGAGACAAATTTGTCAGAAAATCAATTGTCACACTTCATCCATTTCTTGAAACTGGCCATGTTTTCGCTGAGTTCCTTAAACAATTGGTATCACCTTTTGGAGTAACAATTACAATGCAAGACAAGTAATCTCTCACACTCAGACAGTAACAATCAAGGTACATGTACAAGTATATACATATATATGTATACATACACCTGTCTTTATATCTTTAGCAGGAACTGATATTTTGTCTTTACCTAAATGACAAGATACCTTTATTTCCTTTCTTTTTTTTTTCTTCCCCCTGCCTCATTAACTGTGCTGTCTTTGGTATAAGTACACAGGCAAAAAGCTAATCTGTGAGCTACTTTCCCTTCAGGATTTGAAAGAAGCCATTACCTACTCCATACCTCATCACAGAAAAACACTATGTGCTGCCAGTGTGGCAGAATTCTGTGTCACTTGGATTTTCCCTTATTTGTAGAAGTGATAAGTACTGGATCTGTCAAGTGACAAAATCATCAGCTGTGACCTAAATTCTCCCTAAAACATGGTATGGAGAGAGAACCCACACACTGCATTAACTTCTCAATCCTACTCTATCTACAGTTGCTTGCTGTGACCTTTCTTAGGAAAGGATAAGCTTATTCACAGAAAAGAATAATCACCTCTGTAAAAGGTTTGTTCCCATTTTATGGCAGAGTTGAAAGTTTCTGACTTATCTTAATTTGCTCATGGTATTTCCACATAACTGGAATTACCACAACTTGGTATCTGTTCCTCTTCTACTCACAACAAATTCCATGCACACTTTGAGCCCTAAAAAGGAACTTTTGAAACATTTTCAGATTAGAGTTCTGTTTTTGTTAAAAATAAGCAACATTTGAAAGTTATTAAAGTATTAATCCTTCCAATTAGTTTATGAACTCTTTACTGTGATCATGAGAGCTGTAGACCCTAAACTCTATTCTAATTATGAAATGAGAACACTGAAGCTACTGAGATACTCTAGTTTGAAGAGATTGTAAGAGAAAAAAATGACTAATAGTGGTGAGTTATGTTGTTTCTAAGAGCAACCAGTTTTGCTTCTGTTTTGTTGGCAATCTTATTGGCTGACATTTACAACAAAACGTAATTGTTTTGACTGCAAATACTTGCAATTGAAAGATAATAGTCCATGAAAATGCCTTCCTGTAAAATATGTTTATAAAATTGTGCAATCAGTGTGCTTTTGTGCTCATGTGCCTTTGTTTTAGACATTCAGTGGCTAAAAACTGGAACATTAATTCCTCAGTACTATATTTTTTGGAGTAAATCAGTTGATTGCTATCAAATGCTATCTTCTCAAACAAGCTGTTTTAATAATAACACTGGGAGACACAATATTCGGCAGCAAACAGTATTCCTCAGTGTGTTTCAGAAGACAGATATATGATAGCCCAGGAATTTGCTATCTATCCTTTTTAGGCTATAAGCAGATCATGTATTCAATTGCTTAAAAGAATGTTGTGAATTAAATTTATACAAGGATATTAGGACATAGACTAAAATAATAAAATATTTTGAAGATACTAAACATTAAAAAATATTGCTAGGTTAAAGAAAATTCTTATATTTCTGTAAATTCTAAGTGAAATAAAAATATAAACTAAGTTGATAATGGTAACTATATTATTTTCTTTTCCTCAGAATTAGTATTTCAAAGCAGCCAGGAGAATACCTACCGTTAAATTTTTGGCATAAAGTGGCCACTTCCATTTCCGACTTTTTATGAATGATTCATAGGTTAGTTTATTTTTTTTTTTAACTTGATGTGACACTTTTGATCTGCTCATGGATTCATGAAATCTGATAAGTAGCTCTAATATCAGAAGGACAGACCATTATTACAGGACAGCAGAATTAGTAATCACTCCTTTTGTCTAATCAAAATTCTAGAGGAATTCACCTCACATAATTCCAGTTTCTGCCATCAAATAACCAGTGTGTCATCATCTGAACTCTCCATACTCTCAGAAGTCTAAATTTTCCAGTCATAAAAGGAGTTTATAATTTCTTGGTTTTGTAAGAAAGTACCACTGCTAATTAATAATTTTATTAGCTTCTGCTAGGTCAGTGTGGTGGAGTTAATGTTTCTGTAGAATGTCACAATAAGATTCTTTGATGGTACAAAATGCAACAAGGAAAAGAAGAAAAAGAGGCAATGAGAGGACATTTTCTGTAAACCATTGGAAATTATTATAGTTTAGTTTGTTGAATAGTTACTGAATTTTCAAAGACATAAATTCAGAATTTTTAAAAATGTTACAATTAAAATCATCTTTGTCATTTTTAGTATTCACTTTGCTTGTCTATGTGCCCTATCATACTTGTTTTTGATTGCCCAGACAGATATTTAAAAAGTGAGGATGGATCTGAGCTCAGGATGTTCAGTGTCTGTGAAATGAGGAAAATGTACAAAAAAATGATCAAAAACCCAACCTAAAATTAAAAAAGTTTAAAAAAACAGGAAAGAAAACCAGAAAAAGAAGTAGAAGAATTGATTATGAGAGTTTACATTATTTTACTATTTTGTATTATCCATTATCATATCAAGCTTTAATGTCACTGTTAGGTTTGTTTCAATCTTTCTGCCAGTGATGATATTTTGCATTTTCTTCAGACAAAAAACTGATTGGTTTGCAAGAAAGAAACAATGGAAATAAGTACAGGCAAAGTTAGGTCAAATGCACTGATTAACTCAACTGAAACCAGAGAAATATATATATTGTCAAGTCTCTTTCTTAGGTGTTATATGTAATAAAAGTGCATTACAAAAGTTATATTGATTGATGGACAGAGTTAAAAACAGAAGAGTTATACTAGAGTATTTATAAAATCAATGTTTGACAGGTCTGATACACCAGCATTAAAAAATCTTTTTAAAGGCTTTTTTAATTATCATTATATTCTTTTCTATTTTGTGGAACTGACTATTATTATGACAATGTAAAGCCTTCTGAGATACATGTAAATTTTTTTTATATTGTGGTTATCAGTTATTTGACACATAGAAAAATAGCTATTATTCAAGCCTTTCTTCTTATTTTAATCTGTCCAAATTCCACCTCATTTTTCTGAATGTCTTGGCAGTTCTGAAGGTGGTGTAAGGAAGGGCAAACAGCTTTAATATATTGAGCTTATAGTGACAGTAGTAGGAACAAACGTTGGTGAGAATTTAATTTGTGAAAGCTTTGATTCTGGACCACAAGAGCACATTTAACAACGTGAAAATAATCAATGATGACTCCATTTTACAAGCACTAAAGGAAGCAAAATGCTCAGAAATGGAATCAATGACCCAGAAAACAAGTTCAAATTTAAGGGTGATTTGATGTTTGGAGCTTCTGAAAAAGTGCAGACTGAGGAATCTCTTTCTGATAGCAATTATAAAATAATTAGTTATTAAACTGAGTTAATAGATTTCATGAGAAGCTGATAATGTCCCAACAACAAGAACAGGATTTCTACAAGTCTGGTCTCCAACTGGGAAAGTTTTAGAGTATGAAACGCAATTCAAGATAAAATTATTTATCTAATACAAAAAAGTCCCTGAATTACAAATCAGTGGAAGCTGGGAGAGGATTACGGGGAGTAAGAATAAGAATGTAAGAATACAACATGACGTATTTGCCTCGGTATTTGCCTTGTCTCTATTTGCAGCATAGAGACATCAATAAGTACCTCTTGTATGTTACACGTCATCTATTACTGGACAAAATTCCCAAGAAACAGGATTCAGGGCTATGTAAATCCTTGGTCTGACCTGGCAGGATAGCCAGGTATGTTTGGAAAACATCCTAGACCAGTTTTATCAAAAGTCCTGGGCATGACCACCAAATAATGCTTTGTAAAACAATCAGCTTATGGCCCGTTAGCCACACAGACAGTCTCAGCACTTTATTCCATATTCATTATCATGGTAAAGGAGAACCAGCACTGGGAATGTCAATCACTGACACACTCCTCTTTCCATAGAAGCTGATTATGCACCATGGACAGTGCAGAGCAGAGGAATAGTTTTCAAACACTTCAGGCAAAGGTGTGATGTATGTCCGAAGACTAAAAGAATATTTTACGTAGGAAAAAAAAGTTTGTGTGTTTATAGATGGATTATGGTGTTTCCCCTAAGCAACCATCTCAGAATAGCCTCTCAATTTTATGCTTCTCTTTATGCTTCAGTCAGAAGATCATCATCCACGTGAGTGATGCACATTTGCAGCATGACCAGCAGTCTTGACAGTGACAAGAAGGAAGGAAGACACTACTGTTGTGTTCACACACAAAGCAATTTTACCCAGGGAGGAGACAGCAGAAGAGACTGACTACAATCATATGATCCCACTCAGTTTCATTTCAAATCATCCTAAACTGCATTTGTGCTGACCTGGTATGTGGTTACTCAATTTGATACAGAATAAAAAGAGACAGTCAGAAAATGTAACAAGAAGAAGGAAAAAAAAAAAAAAAAAAAAAAAGGACTAAAATAGCAGTGGCATGATATGTGCTTTCCAGTGCTTTTCTCTAAGGATTTGTGTTAGTGGAAAATACCTATTTCAGCAGCTGAGAGAGGCAAGACTGCTGCCACTCCACATCCCCAGGTCTAACCTGTAATGAGGCTGAACGTGTATTCCCAGCTGACACACACAGAGCACATGCATACAGCACAAAATACACATATATACACTGGCCATACAGATCACGTAAGGACACACAGACCCTCACACCAACACTGACAGCACTTCCAGCCTCATCCTGCTGTCTGTTCTAGCTGAGGAGACAGATCCTTAAGTGGCAATATATATACACAGCTACAAGGTGGAGTCTTCTAGCAGAAGGCCTTGGTGTGTCCAGCAGCTGCTCCTGGATCCTGGTCTCCCCACTTACTGCCACCTGGGTGTACAAGCTCTCAAAGCAACAGCCCCACTCCTGCTCCTGGGTAGAGACCCTCATCACAGACACACCCCCAGAGTTGTTGGGGATTTCCCTTGTCCCAATAGTCCCCTTCCTGTGCTCTTGTCCCTAGAGACCAGCCACTACTCCTTACCCAGAGGTGGCCCTCAGAGACCTCCAAGCCCATCCCTGCCCCCAACCCACCCATCTGCATTATCTTTGCCATCAATCACACCCACACTCGCCCCAGCTGCTGCACCACAGCCAACATTCTCTACCTCCATACACACTGGGAATAAAGAGCCCCTTCCTGGAAAATAGTTGAGGGTGGAGTTACTGAAGAGAGAAGACAGACTGTGCTGGTCAGGAGCAGGGCACAGCACAACCAGACCACTCTTCACACAGGTGAACGCTTTTATTCTCTTGTTCCACACTCATTAGTGACCCAATCTCTTAAACCCCTACTTTGTCCTGCTTTTGGTGTCTCCTCTGAATACCCATGATGAATTCTGTGCAATCCCCAAAAGTTCTTGCCCTGCGTCATGTTGCGTGTCCATCACCTCCAGCTAGCATGTCCCCTTAGTAACATGGAAAGCAGCTCCCCATCACACACAGATGGATTGATGGATTTCATACCTGGACACCAGGGCTGAGTGTCTACTGGGACAGCCCTGGGAGGGGACTAGAGGGTCTCCTTTCCCCTTAGTCCTTACTTTGCTTTCCTATCTGCCATTGTCACTGTGCTCCTTTGGGATTGTGAAGATGGGCCTTTCATGACTCTCCTGTGGTGGCTGTGGTGTTAACCAACCAATCTGTCAGTAGCCTAACAAACCATGTATTTAAACCTACTTAATATTTCTTATTTAAGCCAAACAAAGTTAGACAACAACAAATAAGAACAGAAGAGCAGAGACAAAGTACAAGAGTAGGGAAACAGAAAGCCAGAATCTACATCATCAAACTGCTTGTGCTTGTTATATAAACTGGGATTACAACTAGAAATATTTTCTCATGAAGCCATTCATTCTTGATAGTACAAAAGACACCACACACCACCAGCACTGAGAAGTCTGTTGGTGCTTAGCATTCCTAGAGAGGAGCAGCCTCTTCTATGCAGGGTTACGGAAGCCCTGTGTTATTGTCTGGATTATTGGCTCCCTCAGTCAGCAGAGCACACCTTTGGCACCAAGAGCTGAGGTAAGACAGTACTTCATTCATGCCTTGCATGTGACTGCCACAAATGAACAGCAAAGATAAATGACAGGAACTTCTAAATACTCGATGAAGCCTCATCCTGAGCACTGGCAGCAACTGAGCATTTTGAACATTTTACCCTGGCTTTCTGTGGAAGTAAAATACCCTGAATTTGATCAGAGCAAATCCCATGGACAACAAGCAACAGCTGAGGATCTTTTCTAAGATCTTGCATAAACATCTGGGTAAAGAGACCACAGCTACACTACTGAATTTCTCACAAGAGGGAGTATCTTTACAATAGGTTGGAGGAAACTACTCGGGAAACCTTGAGAACAAAAATCTGTACAAGAGGCATGAGTGTTCTTTGGAAACTATGTTCAATCTTGTCATGATGGGAACTAAATTCAAAGGTCTGGAAATTATTATTTCCCTTCTCCTAGCAATTAGACTTTTCACAGGATTTCCATTCAAGTGTCAAAGACAAGGTGGCACTATAACTAACTATTTGAAGCAGGATGTGACAAAGAATTAACCTTGTAGATAGATTACATCTAGGAAAAATGATTAACCAGTGTTAGGCAAAGAAATGTAAATATATAAATCTATATAAGGTGAATCATTTATGCTCGAACCGACACCATAGCAAAAGGCTGACCCACCATAGAGATCTATGTCATGCAGCACACATCATTTTGTGAAATACATCACTGAGATGACATGTTGATAAACATTCTTCTTTTATGATACACAAAAGGTGAACATTCATGCTATGAGCAGTTTGACAGTGTAGCTCACTGAGTGTTGATAATTCATCAAAGACATCAGGCAGAAGACTGTAAGACATTTCAGCTTTTTCTCTCAGACAGAGCCCAAAGAGTTGCAGCGGGCACTTGTCATACGAGCTGTCTCCTGTGTGCAAACCCAGGGCTTGGTCCTTTACTCTCTCCTGTACAGCATGAATAAAATATCACAGAGAGACTGCAAAATGAAATGTATTTCTGTGACAGTGGTGTCCAGATGACACCCTAGAAAACAAATGCTTGTTTTACACAGGGCTTAACCGATCTATGCAATTTTCTGCCACAAGCTATTTTTGTGGCTTACTGTTTAGTGGATTTCAAAGCAAGGTAACACTTTTACAGACATAATAAGAACACCTGCATTTACATTAAATCAGATAAAAGGAAAACACAGGATGGATACTAATACATGTAGAAACGGTAGAAAAGGTAAGTTTCTCTTTGTCTGGACAGCACCTAGCATAAAGTGAACTGATTTCTATGAAACAAGAAAAATGGATAAAAAAGTAAAGGCTAATCTATCAGGTATAGGGCAGCTTTAACTGTTTAGTGTTAGAGAAAATATACAAGCACATTATTATCTCACAATTATATAAACATTTCTTGTGCCTTTCTCTGTAACTTCTGATATGAACTATTGTCAGGGAGAGGATATCAGAATACAAATGGCATGAGTCATTGTCGCAGTTCTGGTGTTTCTTCTTCATAATGCATCTAGAACTTTTTTGATTATGACAGAAAATCGCACAAAATACCACAAAACCACAACATATAGAAGTAAAACTAAAACAGAACTAAAATCTAATTTCCTACATCCACTCCAACAAAAAAAACAAGAAGTGGGAACTACAGGCTTTTTTCCCCTACTAAAATATTCTGTAACTTTTTGTCAGTAGCTGATCCCCCTATAATTAAGCCTCTCCCAAAGAGTTTAGGGTTTTTCCACCAGAAAATCACAGAGTTGAGATGCAATTAATTTTGCAATTGTCCATCTTTCTTCCATGTTGCTTCCCTTTTTCAACCCGGCAGTCTGGTCCTTTAAGACTGTAAATTCTTCAGATTAAACACTCCAGACCTGAGCATGAAAATCTGAGCCAATAAGTGTGCAGGTGAAATGTAGCACCACTCAGGTCTGACATTTTGTGTCCTGACTCTTATGTCTCCCAGTGTTCTGCCTGGTTCAGAACAGAGAGGTCTTCTAGAGTTCACATGAACAAAATGGCTTGAGCTTCATATACTGTGTGTGCAAGAGTTCCCAGCAGAATAAGCATCTGTTCTGACCATTTTTTTATTAAAAATTGAAAATACTAACAACCTTGAAAAGCATAGCAGAAATTCTGAAACAGAAGGAAGTGACCCAAACACATGGGAAGAAGCTAATATTCAACCCTGTGGTAACCTTGCATTAGTGCTGTGGTTTGTTCTTCTTCCTATTATTCTTCACTGATTTCAGATCCCCATTTCCTCTCATAGCTCTTCCCTTGACAACCTACTTGTTCCTCACCACTGCACTGCTCAGAACATCTTTGATCTGCACTTCTCTTGGGCAAAACACACAGCGTGCATTTTGTACTTATTCCTCCCTGTTGCTTCAATTTACATTGCTAAAGCAGCCATAAACTACTTTATGCACCTTGGGTATACTTGACAAATCATACTTCCAAGGGCTCTCCTGGTGGAGGTGTTCTTCCCCTGGTCAGGAATCACCTATGAAATCCATATCTACAGAGTTCAATGATTGTAAAATCTCCACCGTCCCTTGGCATGGTGGTGCACAGAGGCTGTGACAGGGCTTGGCTGGTCTTCCTTCAAATTTCCATCTTTTCCAGGGCTTTGCATTCTGTGTAACACAGAGTTGAGGAGGCCAAAGAGAGCATGGGAGTGAGAACATCAATTTGGATTTTATCTTCCATTTAACAAAAAGGAGTGTTTGAAAGCTGAGACATGAGCCAGGGCTCAGGAGGACCTTATCATGTTCCACAATGACCTGAAAGGAGGGTGTAGCCAGCAGGGGAGCCTCTTCTGCCAGGCAACCAGCAACAGGACAAGAGGACACAGTCTCAAGCTGCACCAGGGGAAATTTAGTTTGGAAATTTCCAAGAATTTCTTCTTTGGTGATTAGAATTTCTTCTAAAAGGTGATTAGACATTGGAATGGGCCACCCAGAGAGGTGGTGGAGCCACCGTCCCTGCAAGTGTTTAAGGAAAGACTTGACATGGCACTCGGTGCCATGGTCATGGTGGGGATTCATCATAGGTTGGTCTCCACGATCTCAAAGGTCTTTTCCAGCCTAACTGATCCTGTGATTCTGTGAAGGCAATACTTGGTTGTCACACCGCCCATGGCTGTCCTCCCTCACATGTATCACAGATTGTCCCTGCCCATCAGGCTTGGCCTCCACCTGCGCTTGGAGGAGCACACCTTGCTTTGGCTGCAGCGGACACAACGCAGGGTGAGCAGCTCGGGGCCGCGGGAGGCCTGAGGGAGGCCGAGGCGCTAAGGCGCGGCGGGGGGCGCCAGAGAGCGAGCACAACACACGCCCGCGCGGCTGTGGCGGCGCTGATTGGCGGCGGCGGCGGCCCGTAGCCACGAGCGGCGGCTCCTGATTGGCCTGCAGGTGCGGACCCGGGCGGGGCGGGGCGGCGGAGGGTACATAAGGAGCGAGCGGCGCTGGCGGCGCGCAGACGGCGAGG
>VZUI01077515.1:0-54668 GCA_013401135.1 Cettia cetti
TCCTTCCTTCCTTCCTTCCTTCCTCCCTCCCTCCCTCCCTCCTTCCCTCCCTCCCTTCCTTCCCTCCCTCCCTCCCTTCCTCCCTTCCTTCCATTTCCTATACTGAGAAAATGTTCAATCAATTGTTCAATTGTTTTTTTTTCCCCTCTGAGCTGCAATTAGCATACTAAGAAGCCCAAAATCTGTTAAATGATTCCTTTGGAATTGTTAGGTTCCTCCCATGCACAAAACTACATTCCATTCAATCCTGTTTTCTTTCATTGTTGCACACTGGAGTATAGAAAGAGAAGAGGACAGGAGAATGAAGAACAAGACAAAGAAATTACCTCTGTTTAAGAGGAATTGCCTCTTTATTGAATAGTAGGCCATTTTTTCTCTCCTCCTTATCAAACTTGAACATAGCATAGCTCTTGGTTTATTTGAATGATGGTACAGATTTAACATCAGGCTCTATATCCTCAGTTTCATTTATCAAGGTTTTTATCCAGTTTATCTTTTCTCCCACTTACAGCTATGTAGCTCAGCCCATTTCAATCATCATTAATACCAGTGTTTTTTCTCAGGGAAGTAAAAATAAGGTAATCTGAAAATTCATTGTATTACTGTCTCCATCAAGAATAACTGTGTCAATCTTTTTATATGTATTTTCTTTTCCTAGCTATTGCTTTCAAATATTCTGGATGTATGCTTTCAGATACCCCCTCCAAGCAGTTTTTTCTTTCAAAATACATGTAGACATACTGTCAGATCAGGCATGCACTGTAACTCAAAATCAGCTGCAGTCTGAACAAAAAGTTTATCCATTGTGGGGTTACTTCAGGCCACATTCACCTGAGAGCTGGGTATCCTTCTAATACTCAGCCTGGATTTATTTTTCTTTCAGACATAGGTTGTTTTTTGGCTTTTTTTTGAAACATAGTAAACCATTAATTAATTGTATTATTAAAGTTTCATTTTCATGCACTAAATAAAAACAAATCTTAAAGGCCCTGGTTTGATGACAGGTTCTTCCAATTGTACTAACTCATCTTCACAGCTGTCCCCACCTTGATTCTCTCTTCCCCAGATACTGATGACTGCCGAATTTCAACAATCAGATGATAATTTACAGAATCTTATATATCAGAACAAATCATCTATTTTTTCTGAAAACAGCACTCCAAGATTCCATTTGCCTTTTTCATATATTTATCATACTGGCTTCTCTTTTCTCTTGCACCCTCTCTTCCTATGTGCTGAGGTCCTGGGAAACAACAGAAATGAGCATTAATCAGTAAGGAAAAAAGGAGTATTTATGAAAGGCAAGATAGAAACTTCATCACACTAGACTTCACACCTCAGAACTCCTCTGGAAGCTGCTTAAAAATTTGAATCTCCCCTGGCAAGTTTCAGAATTTCTTACTGATACACAGAGCTTAGGATGATGACTATAGTCCTGGTTAGACTATTTAGGTTAGATATCTAAAGACAGAGAAGATTTTAATTGTCTAGTAAAATTTCTTTTTAGCCTGGTCTCCAAAACCACCCAATTCTTCTTGTGCAATTGCTTTTTTCCTTTCTGCTGGTTAATATTTTTTACATCATTAGAAAATTTCAGGGAATAAGCTGATCATACTTACACCAGTTAAATAAGCATTACATGAATCTAGCCCCAGTGCTAATCACTTAAGACTACTGACAATAACCTTATGCAATTTTACACCTTCTTTTTCCATTTCACCTACTTTCCTGTCCATCTCAGTTTCACAGCAGTTTCCAGCTAATATGAAACCCAAAAACTAACCCAAATTTCCTCTGTAGTGATATATCGGCATTTAACAAGCCCTAACAGATGACATATAAACTATATTTTCTCCCTCAATGGAGAAAACAATTAAAATCAGTGATCTCTTGAAAAAAAGGGTGGCACATATCTGGGACCTTACATTTACCTCCATACCCTCCTTTTCAAAACTTTTCTTGAAAGCAAACATACTACAGAGATCATGATCTGTGGATAGTGAAGTAATTTCACACACACAAACATGGCATTAAATCATATACATTGTCCATGTTACTCTCCAGTGCCAATCCTGAAAGAATGTTTTCTTTAAAAAAACACCAGAAAGATGATCTAAAATTCCCTCTAGATAAAACTCTGCTGCCAGATTTATGATTTTTTGAATAACGAGTCTTAATCCTGTGGGACCACAATTATTTGATGCTGTGTTTAATTTTACTCAAGAGTTGTTCTTCCACTTCAGTTGTGGTAATTTTCATTTCCATATTATCCTTCCTGCCAATCAGTTTGCCCTGGCCTTCATATTTGAAAGTCTTTGTCTTTATTAAGTCTGTTATTCAGCACACATAATTTTGAATATTTATCTAAAGATTTAGGAAGGCAGTAATCACTAATGAAGAGTCAAACGAAACGGAGGGTTGAACCACCCCTCAGAAGTGACTCTGCATTGTGTGAACAGAGTCTGTGGGACAATTTAGTTAGCAGAGTGAAAAAAATGAAATGTAGCCTTTTCTACCACTTTTATGCCAAGAAATGTTTGTTCTGGCCTAGGACCAAGATTGAATTACTTTCAATGTTGACTCAATCTGTTCTTGTTCTTCTTCATAACTTTGCAGACAGCAACAGTAGACTTTAGTTATCTGTTTTTGTTTACTTTTTGGGACAAAATTAATCTTGAATTTTGGAAATTTTACTTCATTATTATTTTGGGTATCCATGATACATTTTCTAAATAAAATTCCCCAAGGGTTTCATAGCTCTTCCCTACATTCCCAGTGGGAAAATACATTACTAGTAGATTCCATTCTAATAGATATCATTAACTGGCATAAGAAAGTCAGAGCCATAGAATCATAATCATCATTTTTGCTAGTGTCTCTTCTTTGTAGTGTTTGATCCTGAGTAGTCTAATTTATAGAACTCATTATCTTTCCTAATTTCTCAAACATCTTTTCCTCTGAAATGAGCCCTCTTTCAATAAAAGATAATGTTTATACAAAATATATTAATTTAATTAAAACTGAGTAATTTCACAGCATTTTTTAATGTCTCATTATTCGCTCCAATAAAAAAGCACATTTAAAAATAATACATTTTCAGCTACTAAATAGCTCAACAAGCTGTAGAGAGCTGAAAGGAAATTAAGATCCTTGAAAAACAAAGAGGTGTATGCTAAGATTCAAATGGAATAAAAAGACCTGTGTTTGCACTTCTACTGATAACTGCTTTGTTTAATATATGCCTGCAGGTTAAGAAAGGTATTTATCAAGAAAAAAGGTAACATTTATACTGGTATATTCATCATCAGAGAACATTCACTAGTGGGGAAACATGACTCTCTACAATATTAAATTGCTATAATAGTCCCTGGAATCATTTTTGCCTGAACTGTCCCAAATAATTTCCAGGCACAGTTGGAGACAGCATGAATCACAAAGTATTCAAAATATGCAGGTCTGGTATGATCAGATTTAACCAGCTTTTCAAGAAAAAGCAAATTGAGATTCTTCAAGTACAGCACTTGAAAAATCTGAATTCCATGACATTTACTCCTGTAAAGCTCCCCAAAAAAATGCTGCCTTTTTATGTTTATGCAGGGGCTTCTGTACAATGGGAGAACAGACAGAACAAGGACAAGTGACATGAGTTATTCTGCATGCACTGCTTATCTCCAGCCTTTATTGTAGCAGCTTTGCTTGTATAGGGGTCATTGCAATAGTCCATAACTCAAGCAGGAGATGAGTTAACAGTTAGGAAATGCAGTGCCTAAACATAGCCATTGGTCTTTTTTATTTTATGACACGCACATGCTCAAGGAGATTCAATTTCCTGTTCCAAACAGCTGCAGGTTAATCTATTTCAAAAAGTCTACAATTACTCTTAGAAATATGAGAAACCCAAGGTGTTGACATCAGAACTGGAATAGTGCCTAAAGTTCCACGAGGGTATAATTTACAGATACAATTTTGAGCCACCAGCATGCTACAACTACCATTTTTTATCGACTACACAAATATGCACAACAAGCATTTCAAGTAACCACCAGTATTTCCCAACAACAATTTTATTCCAAGGTTCTGGTTTTACAGAATTTATAACAATATACCTGTTTCTGCTTCAATCATGACCAGAGTCAAGTGGTTTTGCTCAGAGAAAAGTATTGTGGGGAGGAAAATGAATAAACTGATTGCCAGACACAAGAAGAGTCCTTGATGAAACATGTAATTAAAGCAAGCAGGGAATTCCTTCATTAGCAGGAACAGTTCTTGTTCTAACAGACAATATTAAAAAATTTTCAAACATAGACTCAAAAGTCTATTGTCTATCAGAAAAGGATGCTTTTTGATTTGCTGCTCCTTAGGCAACTCACTAGTTCAGAGTAAAAAAAGCAAAAGGGTTCAGAGCACTTGCTGAACCAGAATCCTGCAGAATACGTGATGGATTGAAACTGCCATCACTTGTAGTCTGATTCCATTGCACCCTCTGGACTACAGAAGTAAAAATGTTCATAAAAGGAAAGGACTCAGGCTCTAACAGTGAAGTAAGTCATGACTGCTAGTGCTACTATTTGGGCATGGTAATTCTTCTCACAAATTACTTATAATGATGTATATGAACACCAGCTAAGGTGATGGTACCCGGATGCTAGATGCTATTAAAATGCATAACAAGAGAGAGGAAAAACTTTCAATGCAAGTAAATAGACAACAGAACCACAACAAAGGCAGAGTTGAAGGGAAAAAAAAAATTCCAAAACAATTATTGCCTGTGAAAGAAATCTTCATGTTCCTGTTGAACAAACTGGTAATGCATGTGTTCACAAATCATGTGGTGAGGAAATGCAGGACAGAACATCGTACAATCAGTCATCAAGGCAATGCAGCTCAGTCTGAACACCCAAGGAGTGCTTTTTCCACAGCTCTTTTAGTCAGAGACAGGTCTGGTAACTGCTTACTTTTTTGACTGCAGGACTGGGTGTTTTCCTATTACTGACTTTCTATTAGAAATGTCAGATATCTAGCTAATATATAGTTCATAAGTAATTGGTAAACAATTATTGATTGTTTGTAAACTGCTTATAACTTTAAGCAATATGTGATTAGAAAGAATGCAGTAAATATCCTTTCTTACTACAAGATCTTTCCCATCAGAAAGTGTAGCTTGGTAACTTTTTGTAGACTTATCAGTTGCAAAGATTGTACTGAATCAATAACCTCATTGTGGACCTTAAAATAACACATTTTATACATAGCACATTTCAAGCAAAGTCCTTAAATAGATCATCTTCACAATCTGACCAACTCCCTGTGCCTCTGAAATATGTAATTACTTGATATGGTGTCCCAAATACTTTTAAAATTATATTTAAACCCAAGGCAATCAGTCCAATTATTTTTTCAGCAAATTTTGCATGATTGGCAAAATGCTGATCTTTGAAGTCAGAGAACCTTCTCACATATTGATGTAGATTAAAAAAATAGTTTCATTGCAAATTCACCATTGATATTTTTAGAGGACAGCAAAAATAGCCATTGAGCATATTATGTCTCACCTATGGATGTCCAGAACTGTGGGCAGTAGTTGGCAAGACTTCAGCAAATTCCACCAACAGAAAATGAAAATACGCAAACACCCATTCCTGTTATTTTGAAAAACATTTTCCATTAAAAAAATCCTCTCCTTTCACTAGAAAATGTTTATCTGCTTTCCACAGGAAAAAAAAAAAAAAAAAAAAAAAAGGAAAACATTATAAAAATGTTTTCATAATAATGTAGAGAACAAATACACAGAAAAATCTCACAAATATTATCATAGTCATAGGTATGATTTTTTTACAAACACCTCTACAAAACTGTGAAGCAATTACTAATTTCTTGCTTGTGCAATGAAGGTAGTAGAACCTCTACCATGATTATATCAAAATGACACATCTTGCCAGAGAGAACCCATCACCTTATGAGAAGATATTACCATGACTGATTTGAAGAGTCATTTTATAAAGCCAAATTCAGTCATTTCTACTTGATGTATTTAGGACAAAGTTACTGCTGTATTCCATAGTTTGCTTTAGCTTGAAATTTATCTGTCTTCAGGAATACTGAGAGCACCTCACTGCATTTTCACTTCTGGTCTGAAGAAGAACTTCAGGCCTTGTGTTACAACAGTTGAAGAACCCAATGTGGCACCTCCTGTATCGTAACAGGTCATGACCATCAACCGTGAAAGACAGCCCATTTCAAAGAAGAAGGTGCCACGGTTATCCTCCAGTACAGCATGCCAGATTTAGGCCTTTGGTTTCCTAGTAATAAAATTATATTAACCTCATGAAGCATTTCAGGGCTTGTAGATGGCATTTTCTGAATAGGAACTAGGGAGTATTAAGTTCTCATGTCTAGAAATGGTATCAGTGAAACAATTAATCTTAAACACCATTGCTTTTTCTGCAATTTTTTTCTCTTAGTCCTGTACTCTTGAGTTTCTCCTTCGCCTAGACCTTTGATATTCTCCTTCCTCTTGCTAAGAGCTCTCTTAGCACTCATATCCAATCTGCACAGAGTTCAGTCCTGCCCTTCCACAGCCCACCTGATAAAATAATTTGTAATGAAATTGCTGCAAGTGGCATTGTGTTGTGCTTATGTCTTTGAGCCAACATCTCTGCAGGAGAGACAGGGCAGGGAGAACACTGCCAAATCTGGGCCACTTTGTTCCAAGTTGTCTGTAGACAGAGGATGTCAATGCTCTACTGTTTTAAGGAATCTGGTGACCTCTGTCCAGTTTTCTTTATGGACTTGACTGCAAAATGCTGAAATACTACTACCTGGGAAGACTCTGTCAGTTTTTATTTCTTAGTACACACACAGATGCTTCCCCTTCTCCTCCAAACCCTTCAATCTTGTGAGTAAAAACTTACCTTTTACTTCAGCTAGATATTAAAACTTAAGCTCTATGAGGCTCGATGAAGCTATCCATATTGCAAATGTCAAATGAACTCTCTGATTTGTGTAGGCAAATATACTGTAAAATTCTATAGGGCTCATGTACATGCAGCGAACCGGTCCTTTAGGACTTGCACCTGTATTTTATCTGGCAGTATAATTAGGTCCCATATGGTTAATGAAATGTAACATGTCAGTATTTTGTAGGCTGAGATTTGTCACACGGAGGTGTTGGATGTAACACCCACTCTACCAACTGTTCAAGAGGAGAAAAAAACAGAATCAGATAAAAGCCTTTGTGTAAAAGAGAAATAGGAACCAGTCTTACAGCTCTCATCTTCCCATGTTTCTAGTGTTCTCTTTCTTTCTTACAGGGGAGCTATGTCAATCAAGATGCTTTTTCTTAATAATGTTTCAGAGCACCTTCTCTAAGGGCACAACTCCCTGTGTGTTTGGTAACAGAAACATGTACTCAAACTACATATCTGTGAGTTTGTCTGCCCCACGTTGCAAGCAATGTCTGAGTGTCCCTTCTCTCCAAAGTATTGCTCCTCAAACACTTCCATCACACACTTGAAATGTGGGTGTTAGGAACAAATGCTTCAAAAACGCCCATGTGTGCCAATGTTCAGCCTACAAAATGCCAAACCATTATAAAATCATTAAGCAGGCCCTTTGCAGATGGCTGAAGGCACGTCCCCACCAGGCTACAGATGGGACTGCAGGCACACCCAAAGCAGCTATGATCCAGCCTGTTGTGTTGAGATGCTCAGCTCCAGAGTGTTGTGCCCCATGCCGTACTTCCCAATGGACTGACGAGCTTGAGCACAATACTGCAATGGTACAGGCCAAGTATGTGTTTGAACCAGTCTCTCCAGTGTAAGATATTGGCATGATATCTACAGTTGCATCAGGGCCACACAGATAGTCCAGAAGAGCACACAACTGGCTCTCTTACTTCCACATAAACCATCCCAAACTCTCTTCTCCAGTAGCCACTCCACTGTCTTGCTCTCCACGGCCTGTATTCTCAGGCTGACTTTTCTGGTTTGGGTGATTTGATTTGACTGCCACTCTTGAAGGAGGCTACAAGAGAGAGTACTGTGTTTCCATCCACAGAGACACAAGTAAATCAAGCAACAAAGGCAGGTACACCTCACAGAGCAGAGGACACAACTGCCTTCCCTCTCTTAAAGTGGCTGAGTGTGATGAACCTGTTATCACATGCAATTGGAGAGGCTTCACCATAGCCTGATGTGGGCATAACTGACCACGAATGACTGAGGCTCTTCTCAGAACTTTGTCTCCTGTGCCTGACCTATTTGCATGTCCCTCCTCCACAGGCTGGAGGAAATGGGCATTTAATAAGTCTACAGGTCAAGCAAGTCCCACTTCTCGATAAAACTCCATGGCAGGATGTTGTTATAACGATAAGGCTTACACAGCTCAGTGGAATCTAAGGTTGCCTACCAGAAGGTACTACGCTCCTAGCCTGTCCCAGTCATTGCAGCAGTCTGTCTCCTATGCAAAACCCATAATGTTGAGGTCTCTGAATGCATGCTGCACCAGATACTTTATTCTGAACAACTTAAGTGTGATGACAGACATGCTTTGCATAATACCTTCAGATTTAAAAAAATAAAAATTCCTCCATAAAAATTCCGTCCAAGTGGACAAAATGCTCAGCTCCATACCCAGTAAGACACAGAGTGTCTACATACCACTTTCTTTTCAGGAGGCCTGAACATGCCAAAGTAAGAATCTGAGCATTGAAATACCCTGTACAGTGGGCTTACAAGGCAGATACTTAAGCCAAGGAAAGACAGCATCTGATCCAACTTTAACATTTTTAGACCCTTTAAATTTGAGTGTGTCTCATACTTTCCTGTTAGGAAAAGAAATAGGTCAGACAAATTGCTTGTCTTTTTGCATATGCATGAAAATGAGCAAGGTAACTTCACATCCCACAGTGCTGTTGGAATGAAAATAAACCAAAGAAACCATTTTTATATATAACCATGATTGAAGACATATGCAAAGCTTATATTGGAAAGATAATATGTACCCTCTCACAGTTCTATTTTGGGCATATATCCTAATTTTTTGAAAGCTTCTGCTAATGTGAAAAGAACTTGAGTCCTGTATTTTTGTGCAGTAAAGATGAAAGAAAAAGGGAAAACTACTTACCTATTAAATGCAACCTGAAGTTCTGTTCTACTCATAAAACCAAATGAGCAGCACCTACAAGTTTTTACTTATTTTCCTCCCTGGACTTCTTTAGAAACTAGAATTCTTCTCTAAGAGGCAAAGCCATCATGGAAATGGGAAAGGAGCTGACACCTTTTTTCTCTAACAAAGGTATAAGATGCCATTCCAAACCTCTAAAGTTTGGAATGGGAAAGGAGCTTTTGCTTCTTTTTCATGCTTAAATATAGCTTCACTCATTTGCTGTCAAGATGCATCTCTGCTGCCTGTTCAGCATTGCTCTCAGATCACAGACACCTACAACATTTTCTGCATCCCCAACAGCATGTCCAAATCCTCCCTGACTGCTCACTCATCTTGCTTACAAGAACCATACTCGAAGCAACCTGATGGAGAGAAGGTGGACTGGACAAGTTGGATTCTTCAAGTGCAACAGATATCATGTTCAAGACCTCCATCCTAACATAATTGAGACTGAAGTTGGGTGTGAAGCTTGTTGAAAGTAAAATAGAGGAAGATTTTCAGTTTATCTTTCACCTTCAATGCTTTGCTTGCATGTGAAAAAATGTCCCATTTTTCACTAAATGCCAAATCTGCAAGTTTAAGAACCGTAATACAGTAGGCTTTAAGAATGTAGACTTGTTGAAAAATATATCTAGTTAGAATCATATATTTTTAGAGGAGAATATGGACTTTAAAGACTGAACTTTAGAATGCATCTGGACTAAGTCTGGATTCTAAAGTGAAAGAACTTTAAAAATAGTCTGAAATTTTGATGGCCTTTATTTTTTCCAGGGCTCAGTCTGTATTGATTGGTAGTCAGGGTCACATGAACCAAGAGTTTCAGAAATTTCTAAATCAGTGCATCCTGTCATATTTATAAAATTATCTACCTGAAGTTGCTCAGTAATCTTATTTTGACCAGGGAGGAATGAGAGAGAAAAAAATGAAACCTAACTGGGGGTAGCAATAAAGAATTAATGCAACCAGAAAAGAAACAGTGAGAAGTGGGTTTAAAGAAAACCCACTGAACCTTGAGGATGGTGAGATATTCAGCCAGATAAGCAGAAGTTATGAGAAGAGGGAAGCAGAAAACCATAAAGGGAAAAATGAACAGTACATATTTACAGGCCACCACTGTACTCGTTTGCTAGTAAAGCTAGAAATATCACTTGTATCCAGAAGTCCTGCCTGACTTCAAGGTGGAGAAGAAAATGGGATATCAATTTCCCTAAGAAAAAGGTACATGTTCTTAAAAACAAAGTTGACAAAATTGGGAAGAATCATACAAGGACTTGAAGAAAAACGCAGCATCTCAAAAAGCCACCCTACAGAAGTGACAGGAGAACTAAAGGTCTTTGGTTTCACCAAAATAGAAGTTAGAACAATGCTTGGGAGGATAATCTTTTTTCTCGGAAGAACTTATTATAATAAAGGGCTATAGGTTGGAGAAACACAGCTGGTTATTTCATTTGAAGAATGAGTAATTCACAGTCTGAACAGACTACTCGATAGTGAAAACAACTCTGTCTCTACATGAGGTCCTTAGGTGAAGATGCTCTGTGTGTATCTTCATAAACAATATGGTTTAGCCTAAGTAATAGCTGCTAATAACTAGCTGCATTTCATTACCTATCCTACACAGCAGAAATAAGACATGGAGAACAGACTTCTACAAATTCAAATCAGGGAAAGGTGTACATGTGATTTTGGTAGGTGTGATCAACTATAGTTTATATATGCTTGCCTTATGCAGTCCAGAATAACAGTCTTGGACAAGTGAACTGCCTGCTGTAGCTGCACTGAGGTAAGGAATTTTTTAGATCCTTGTCACAGTCCCCTCACTATGATTTTGCACCACTGTTTTGGCGGTATCTTCTCTAATCTTTCTCCTACCCCCTATAACATCAACTAGATAGTAGGAAGAAGTCTATCTCAAGAAGAACAAACAAACATCTAATTCTAGTTAAAATAGGAAGCCTCTGACTAGATCACAACAGACTGAGGAACAGTCTGTGGAGGAATTTTCCTCATAGTTCCATTGTTCCCAACAATTAGGTTGGATTTTGGCCATGCGACTCATTCAGTGTGGTGGTTTGTCATCTGCCCCAGAAATTATCTTTGCAATTCTTCAAGTATACATTGTACTTTGAGAAAAGCCATTCTCCATACATTGTTTGTTTGCCCTTTGACAATGTAGTTGATTTTATATGGAGGCTTTCACATATATCACCTGGACCATATATCTGTCCAGCCATAAATGTTGTCAGACTTCTAGAAAGAAAAATCAAACTTCTCAGTTAAAGGAAATCTTCAATGCATTCTTTCCCAGTCAGTATGTTCAGAATTATGAGTTACCTTATGTTCATTTAAAAACAAGGCAGTGATTTATGAAAAATATTGCCTGAAAATTCAGTTGCCAAGGTAGATGGCAACTGTTCTGTTAATAACCTTCCCAATCACTCCTTTAATGTATACACATACAATATAATGATATAAATACCGTGCATTACAGCATGGACTGCCTCCACATCATGAGCCTGCAATCAGATTTTAGTAAGATGGATGCAACATTATTCTCTCTCCAGTGGCTTTCAAACTAAATTAAAGCAAAGTCTATAATTTTTGGCTCACCTCCAAGATCACAGTCTCTTGCATGACTCAAGGATCAGCTAGTCAGGCTGCCTTAGGGAAGGTGGAAAAGTTTAAAAGATCCAGGACAAGCCATTAGCCCTTTCTTAGCTTTCAAAGAAATCACAAATTAGCTCTCATAGGCACAGTTAATGTTCTTCATGTATGGACCAATGTAAATATCTATTCTGCTCCTTAACTGCACAGAAAGTTTCAAATTTTGAAGCATCATTGATTTAATTCCTGTACTATTAAGCTGCCTATGATATGGTTTTGATTTATAAAGATAATGACAAGTACAGGACATCCTCTTTTTTCCTTGTTTCTGTAGGAAATTAAATCATATTTCCCTGCAAAGTCTTTTCTTACCTAGCACTCTGAAAAGTGTGTTTTCATTCTAATCCTTCTAATGGTGTTGGATTGCTTTTTTTCCTCTCTCTCACCTTGCTCCTGGCTCTCATCTCAACAGTGTCCTGATCACCTCTGAATTCTCAATAACAGAATCTATTTCAAGTAGAATGAAAAAATATTTTGGAAGTTTTTTGGTTTAGTAGTTTGTTTGTTTATTTATTTCATGTATCAAAATTTAATTTTGATCTTAAAATAATGAAAAATTACTTCACAAATGAATAATTTTCATTTCCTGCCACTAGGTAACATACACGGAAAAAGAAAAATCTATGGTTTTGAATAATAAGGAACACAGATTCAGAAGTATCACAAATGTTTACAAATAATGAATAATGGAGCCTTGTTTATCATCTTCTCCTTAACTATTGGATTACTTTTGGCTACATTACAATGTACCCAAAAATGTTTAATTTGTATACAGGATTGATGATATAAAACACTTGTTAAATAGAATGGGATGTAAGGGAAACTTACAGTTCTTTCTTGAATAAAACACCCTTTGCCAAAACTGTGAAGGAACACTGATATTTACGAAAAGCAATTAAAAGTGAACACAGTTTAGAAAAAAGATTCCATTTGATTTATGAAGGTATCTTTTATCTACTCTTAATATAACCCCATCAAACAGTTTATTTTCACCAAATTCTAAACGTTGTCAGAGCTTTTATTCACTAAAAAATGTTATTTTAGCTTTGAATTCTAACTTGAGACAAAAAAACCCTTCAGGAATTGCTTTTTTTTTTTTTTTTAATTACAGAAATACTCATTTTCCAACCAGGTCTAGAGCATGTGCTTTTTAAACTCAAAGACAAAATATCCATGAGTGATACAGAAAAGGAATCACTGCCACTACCCATAGGCATCTGATAACCCATCTGGAAATATTCTCAGATGGTTCTTCCCAGAACTATCTTTCATAAAACTGCTCTGACCCTGTAAGCCCCTGTGCAATGAAACTTCATTTTCTGAAAGATTTCCAAATATCATGAACTTTATGGATCCCTCTCTTTATGGATTAAAGAGATGCAGCCTGGATATGGGGACAGTAACTGGGCTATTTCCAGGCCTCAGGCAGTGGAAAAATGGAAGATGAGGCTGGAGGTTGCTGGACTTCCATTGTTTCATCTCAGTAAAGGCAAGATTCACCACTCTGAAACTTTACCTGAGTTGCTATCAAGTGTATCAAGTATCAAGCTTAAGTGGCTGAAAAAATGACATTCAAACACCTAGACCCAAAACAAAAGAAGCAACAACAACCCAGATGACCTGCTCTTAGCTGTATCACTCTTCCTTCATTCCTTTAGAAGTTAATTTTCTTTCTAAGCTTTAGAATAGCACACCCTCTTGCTCATATTCCTTTTGCAGTTTCATGGATTTTCATCCCCATTACACTCACAGAATGGAGAGCATACCCCTCACTTTATATTTTTCTGCTAGTCAAGATCCTTCACAGCAGGTGTGTCTGGCCTGAACAGCCTAGCAGCAGTGATAAAACATTGTCTGGGCAGTCACTCACTGCAGAGAAACACAAACATTAACTCAATGTCACTTCTCTTTTCTGTCTCTGTATTCCCAGCTGGCAGATAACATTTTCTCACTTTTCACAATTGGGATACTACGATAAATATTTGAAATTAAGCAAGATAACAGCTACCTCTTTCAGAGGTCAACATTCAATAAAAATGAGGAAGCTACATGATAGGACTGGAACTTGTACTAGGTTTTTTTCCCCATATTTTCTTTCAAATGAGAGATATTTTTCAGTTTTGCTACAAGATTAATGTGATTTAAAAAAATATCAAATTGTGATAATTCTGATCTTAAAAATTATGTATCAAACAGTTTAAAACTAATTTCAGAAAACTCCAAACACATAAGTTTACCCAGCAGCAGAAATTAAACATTGGAATAAGAAAATGGAATGGAATGGAATGGAATGGAATGGAATGGAATGGAATGGAATGGAATGGAATGGAATGGAATGGAATGGAATACTCTCCAGTCTTGAGACAGGGAATTCTTCAATTTTCAGAAATGGATTTTTAGAAATAGATTTTGTTTGCAACTGAAAATATTTTCATGGACTATCACAGACATTCTTGGTATATTATTTCAACTTGGTGTTTTTCTGCATACAAAGCATGAAAAAAAATCACCTCTTCTTCAAATAAAATTAACTCAAATTTCAATTGTGTTACCTTGGGAAAAGCAAATAATATTTTTGACCATCATTCAACTGTTCTCTCTAAAGGAGAAAAATCTAGAGTCTGAAGGAAAGACCTCACATAAGTACAGTTTGTTACAGGCAACTGGTTTAACATTAACTTGTTGCAGCTCTTTCATTCATTTCTTCATCCTATTCTCACAGACTGTGACTAATTTTGATTTAGCTTTTTATTTGGGAGCAAAGGATGGGGGCAAAAATAGTCTTTTAACCAGACACATTTTAACAAATATGAAAAGAACTGTGTGAAATGAGCTTTATGTGCAGGGAAAAAAAGGTCTGCTTTCGTTATGCTTGCCAGGTTGCATCCCAAGAAAATGAATGTAAACCACCTTTTTATATGAACTTATGATTCATTTATAAGGAGGAAAGTGAAGTTAAACACAGAGGACTTTAAGGATGAGTTTCATTCAAAAATTACCTGCAGAGTTGCCGCAAGAAAATGTCATTGAACTGTCTTATTTCTTAAGGCTGTGTTCAAAAGCAAATTACACCCTTTACATAACCAGAATAAATTTCTCCCTTGCCACCCCCAGTATATTTGGGTTATTGTGTTTCAATCGTACCCCTGTACAGTTCTGTTTTTCCAGAATACATCACATCTTCACCCCATTCAGTGCAGCAATGGTTTCCAATGGCAATGGAAATTGCCTTTCTAGTTATTATTTCATTTGACTCCAGGCAAATTTTAAGCAGAGATTCTCAGGGATTGATCTTGTTTCTGACTATGAAGGCCTGATCCAAATGTCAGTCTGCTTAATAGGAGGGTATTGAGTTCAAACTGTCTTTCAGAATGAGGCTTTCAAACCTCAGTGACAGGAGAAGAGAAAATTGCACACATTTTTCTGTGATCTTTCAAAAAGGCCAGGGAATGCTTTCATATGGGAAATGAGGTAAACAGGCAACTCTGTCTCTTTCAGAAGCCAGACATCTTCTTCCTATTTTCTCCCACCATTTTTGATTTATTGTGGTGTCAAGTGGTTAAGCAAGAAAAGGCTGAGAAAAATGCCCACGGTACATGAGTTGCATGGCTCACATGCATGCAAACCATCACCACCCAAAAATACTTGCACAAATTTCCCTCTCTGTGCCTTCCTGTGAGCATTTCCACAGTGGTGGAGAGCAGTTACACTAGCTAAAAAGGATCTCAAATATTCTTGCAAGACTGCGAGACTAAATTAGGGGCATTCTCTCTGCTGTGCTATTTTCCTTCAGACAGAAGCACACACAGAGTTCTCAGCTGCATTATTGACATGCTCTCTGTCTGTGAATTTGGTTTAAGAAGTGAATGTTGGTTTAATTTTAAGGAAAGATTGTTTAAGCTATGCTCCAACCAGAGAAGTAGAAAAAAACATCTGTAATGTCAGCTGAAAGAGTTGCACCAGCACACCCTTGCATGCCTGTTGTAGCAATCCATAAGTTTGAAGGCAGTTGCTTCAGGCTTTGAGCGATAGGTAGTACAAGGAGTACAAGGAGTTTCACATCCCAGTTTCCCTCATTCCTGCTCACTCCTAGCTCCCTGCCATGCTCTGCTGTCTGTTCATGGGGCCACTCTGTCAACTGAACCTTAGAACTGTTTTTGAAAAACAGCCCTCATTGTGCATGAGAAGGTTTTATTTTAAAGCTAGATTGGTTCAGAGTAGAGCGCCACAAATGATTCAATGCAAGGAAGAGTTGGAGAGTGGGGGAAGATAATGGTGATAGTGACTCCTGACAGAGCCAAGCAAGACAGAGTTACAATCCAGAAAGAAATAAGACATGCAAAGATTTCTGATTGGCTTATGTAAAATACATTACAGAATGTGAGGATGACTTTTTTTATGAGAAGTGCCATTCATTTGCTGCTCACATTTTCTACTGAAGGGGTTGAAAAACCTTCCTCCTTAAAATTACAAGAGTTATACTGACAGCAGTGCTTACTATCATATTTAGGAAAAAAAATTTACTTTTAGAGGTCACTTGTAAACCTTGAGGCATCACCTGGTTTAATTTGTAATGCTAAATGTCAAAGTAGCAAAGCTTACAAGAATCTCTCAACATTTTTTGTGTATTTTAAATGTGGAAGTCTTAGGTAAGGATTTATCAACACAACTTCAGTTCGACCTCCGAAAACTTTAATCCACTGCAGACAAAGATAATTAGTAAGTGTATAAGGAAAGATTCAAACAAAAAAAAATTTATTATGAAACTGTTGATGTATGCCATGCTTTTCTTACACTAGACCCAAAAGAGACCTATAAATTTATCTGCTGATGAGACTATCAAAGGAATGAAACTAACAGGCTTTTCATGCCTCTTTTTTACTCCCCATCCAGCTTTGGAGGAGAGGGCCTTCCCTCTCCATGGAAATCGATCACAGAAGCCAAAGACCATATTGATCAGAATATGATCATAAAGATCAGAAGAGTCTGATTAATAAACAAATTAATGAATGAAAATTAGCAAATTAATGTAGCTGGCCAGAACTACCAGAAGAATGAAAAGAACAATTACTTTCTATGCGTGGTCAAGATCCTACATCAATAATAATTGCAAGGAGCAAGATTCAACAATATTTTTTCTTGTTTTGAAATAATGCTTGTGAATGTAAGACACAGAGTGAGTGGCATATTTAGGATAAGTTACAAGATACTATAGTAAAATGAAAAATAATTACAACACAAATAAATATATAAATAAATCATTGCTCTTTTGCTTATTTACTCAATTCCTTATTTTTAGCATTCATGTGCAGGGTTTTTTAAAGGTGGTTTAAAAAATGCAAGGGATAACATGTGCCATAGTCTTTGGAAAGTGCCCTGAACATCAGACATTGTCATATTTCAAAGAAGTACCTTGATCAGCTAGTATTTTACTATTCCATCATAAATACCATCTGTTCTCTTGTAATAAAACTTTTGATGTTATTCACCTGGAGAGCCTATTCATCATCCTTACCAGACTAGGCAACTAGGTGATAGGATAATAAGGTTCACCCAAGTTTAATGTTTTCTCACTAAAGTCCAAAATTATATTGCTGTAAATATGCTACGAATGAGGCCTCAGGTTTTAAAAATGTTCCACCTACCATATCCACTTTAATAATGGCAGAAGCAGGCACATGTTGTATTACATATATCATTTTGTTTTTCTCCCTCTTCACATTCAGCTCTTCTCTCATTCACTTCTCATCTTGCCCATAGCATCTATGTCCCACTCCAGCCCTTGTGTCCCTATTCCCTTCTTTACAGTGCACAGTACAAAGTTCCTCTGCCATAAGATTACCATGCCATATGCTACCATCTGCCCCAAAGAGTGTCCACAGAAAGTGAAAAAGGACATATTTTCACTCTGCAAAGAATCAGGAGTTGACATAAGCATGACTATTCCCACACTGAGTATAAAACATCCCATCTCAATAAGGAGAGGTGTAAAATTGTTCATTGTAAAAACTAGATGAGTCATCAAAAGTAGTCAGGATATAAAATCTTATGCTGTTGTTAGTGACATTATTTTTGGCCATGATGTTATCCATACATATTTGTGACAGGAAGCCTGCACACCTACCCATGCCAAAGGCATCAGCTGGTACAGAATACCCTAACTGCATGATGTCATGAAGAGTGATTTATATACTGTTTTGAACACTGCAGTTTTAGATTAAACTGTTAATGTATTTGTGCATCACCATACAAAAGGGCCTTCAGCTATTTATCAGCTCTCAATATCATGATAGAAACATGGTTGCAACAATCTGCATGCAAGTTCTAACTGGGTTTTTTGGATTTTTTTAACACTGCAGAATAAGTTCTCTGCATATCTGTAGGAGGAAAGAGATCTCAACATTATACCATTGGAGCAGTATCTCCTCAGAAGGGGTTTTGAATAGTATAAAGCCTGCCAGAGAAGCATACTCAGTGTGTGGGAAGGGCAATCTGCTCTCTATTGGTTGTAATAAAGCCAGCAGCATCTGCCACTGTTCGGCAACGTCACCACCACTACTCAATCTCTTAACGTTTTTCATTCTCAGATTGTATTCTGAGCCTGCCATTCAGCATCTGTCTATTTGAACAGAGGCATGGTGGTGAGGTCCTAAAGCTCATCACAGAACTTAATTCCGTAAAACTCTTTAAATGGTGGTGTCATTAGACAGGGGCTGATGAAACTTGCTCTTAAGACAGTATGAAATTCTAGTCACTCCTAGCAAGATGAACTCAATTCTATCAGTACAAGGAATAATGAAATTAAGCACACTTTTCCATAACATTTCCCTTTAATCACATACTCTTCTGAATACTGGATAAAAGATTTAAGCTCTATGTCAAATAAATAAAAAGAGAAAAGTGATTTAACACACCGTTCTGATTTTCTGGACATCTGATGGAGCAAATGTGAGAGGAAATTCAAGGAAACTTCCCTTGCTCTCTCCCAAAACCAATGGCCAGAGGCAGAGGAAGAAGTGGTGCAATACTCCATGGAGTACTGTAAAAATGATGGAAAGATTTCTGATCTCAAGGATCTGGGACAACTCACATTCAAGTATTAGCCATAATTGTGTGTTTTCTAGTACCTGTGCCTCTGTGGCTCAGAAATTAAGCAGGAACATTCTGACTCAGCTACAGTTTCAAATGATAATTTAGCCCTCATCTGCACTATGAAGACCAGATGCTTTCTTACTACCCATGGATTCTAAAATAGGCATTATTATTATCCTACATAAATACACAGATTAGTATATAAAGAAAAATAAATAAGTGTCAACTAAATGAAATTAAGGTCATTTAGGAGACTCCAGATCAATCACTTTTACCAATGACTGGCCCTAGAGCACACACCATCCTGTGTTTCAAAACTTGTTTTCAGCCATTGACAGCATGATGCTACTTCAGACCCACAGAGATTGCAAAGTAATTATTAAGCAAAGTAAAAGTCTATACTGTTGACAACTGACTGGCAAAAATCCAACAACATCTAGCTATCATCACCCATCAATTAGACCAGATCAGAGTATTTTAAAGGCTTTTTTTATATGGTAAAATAACAACCTCTTACCTTCGGTGTGCACAGCAGAAACATAGGTCCAGTTATAACGTTTGACAATGTCCACCATCGCCTTCGCTTGCTGTGCATCAGATGGCACCACTCTCATAAAATACTTGAACAGAGTTTTGTCACTTAGGTCCATGCTTGTGGCAGAATAAGCTATCTGAGGTATATTGAAAAGCTGCAACAAGTTCTGGACCTGGATAGCAACAGAGCTGGAGCCAGGCCCAATGACACCAACTATGGGTTTCTTGGAGCGGAAAGACGATGATGATCCATCCACACATCGCACCATCCCTTCCTCTTCTTCAGAAGAAATAAGAGAGTCCCTTATAAACTCAATGCTCTGCTCCAAAGCCACAGCAGAATGCCAGCAGGAGTCCCTTATTTCACATCCTAATGTTATATTTGGCAACAGTGTGGGGTCCAAATTAATTCTGTCAAGGGTATGTAGCATTGCCTCCACTCTCTGAATACCATACTGCTCTCTTACCTCTCCACATTTCCTCTCATGAACTTTGTCAACAGTCGGTTGATGATGGACAGAGAATAGAGCTCCAATGATAATATCACCAGGCATGTGTGCAACCACTCTTCTCTCATTTGCCTGTGCTGAAACCAAAAGCCCAAAGTTCCCACAGACATCTTCCTTCAACAGCAGGATTGCAAGGAACAGCAAAAGGACCATTTTAGGAAATTTTAGGCTGGTAGAGACAACATGATGGAAAAAAGTTGGAGCTGGTGAAAAGCAGTTATCAAATCTTCTGGATAGAAGGAGTACCGTACTGATTGTTAACCAGGAATTGGCATCTCTTCTCTAAGGAGTTAGCATCATCTCCGAGTGGACAGCTATACAGAGCTGCACGCGAGGTCATAATCCTCATACCCTTCAAAAATTAATAAATAAGAGAAAGATCATTAAAAATATTATTAAATTCAGAAATATAAATAATGTATTAAGAGACAGTACCATATAACCTTTTCTAAAATTGCACCTATTTCTGCTGCTATCAATGCCTGTAATACATTGTCTACTGTGCATGCTTGCTTTCATAATTTTCAAGTTGGAAAACTTTAAACTTTATCTCACTTGAGTGCTTCTATCTTAGGCTTGTACTTCTGCTGGTATAAATCAACTTCTTTTTGATAATCATGTTTAAAAATTCTTTGGGGAAATGTTTTCAAATGCCCAAAAGACTAGCAAGTATTTAATTCTACAGAAGAAAGGTGTGTTGCCATTTCCAATACTTCTTAAAAAAACCCTCCCTTTAATTTCAGACACTTTCTATATATCTAATATACATATACCCCAATAATGTACCCTGGGCTACACTCTATTATCCATTCCAGCACTAGGAAAGTGCTGTTGACACACAAAGCTGTTATTCTGAGGAATGCAGAATGTATAAATCCGGTTTTATTTTGCAAGATACAAAATGAAACCAAATGGCTTTTAAACAAAATTAAGAAAACTGATATTGTTACTAATATTTGTATTTGTTTTAAGCAAAGGAACAATAATTCTAAAACAGCAAAGCAATTACATTATTTTCAAAATTTTTATATCCTTCAAAAATCATCAGAAACAATTTGAAAAATCTTTTACTGTACACAACCTTACAGACTCCACTGGTATCAAAATCAACACAAAGACTGTACAGATGCACTAATGCCAAAAATATTTGATCAGCCACATTTACCTATAGACTGCAATGGAATCTGCACTCATCTTTACTATTGCTGAAGGATAAATAAGCAAATAAATCAGAAAACACTTCATATCTTGGGCTGTGGTTAACTTGTGGAAGTAGAAAATGTACTTGAAAATGTTCTGCACCTGGCAGTGGATTTGCAGCAGAATGATTCCAGTTCTAAGTATAGTGCTTAAACAGTTGTTTGCCAGGTCTCGATCTCTGAGCACGTTAAGTACTAATACTCCTCACCTGCCAGTGAATACATTGATAGTACTGAAAGGTAAGTGCACTTTTAAATCTAAGATGCTAGCTACTTAGTGAACCACTATGCCCAATTTCATTTTTAACAAAACAACTGCAAAATTCTGGGGAAGACCCCAGCCTCAGTTTTATTGACATAAATGTTTTGATGCAGTAAAAAAATTTGAAATGTCATATATTTCAGACACCACCAATCACTACTGATCCATTAACCATGACTCTAACAGCACCTAGATATTGTACAGTGAAAGAAACCATCACAATAGAAAATCTACTTCTGTTTGTTTGAGTTGAAAATCTCACAGAATTTTATTCTTGAATTTATTCCTCACAGCTGGGTCTTTCAGTATAGTGACATAGTGAAGGTCTTTCTGATTCTGAAGATGAGACAAACTAACATAAAAACATTCTTCTACTTGATATTCTAGGCTTTCTCTATTATTTTACCTAGACGTATAAATTATAAATTATTTTCATAGAGGAGTGAGCGAATTTGAGTATTCCCAAATAAAATGCAAATCCTTAAAAAGAAGAAACTTTTAATATAATATTCAAATGTTAATTGCAATATTAATAAGTTCATGTAATATTATTTTTAGTAATGTAAAGTGCTAATAATCAAATAAGGTTCAGACAACTGAAAACACTTCAAGAAGGTTTGGGGTTTTTTTATTCTGTGAAGAGTTGGCTTATCAATACTGCAACCCTTTGCCACTAAGGAATAACAGCAGTTCAGTTCAGGTTAATTAGTCCCTAATTACAGACTATCATTATGGCTTATGTCTTGCAATTATTTGTTCCCTCACTCTGAAGTTGGTACCATATAATTTGCAAACAGTCAAAAGGATGAACAACAGGGGCTATCCTTGTACAAGATCACAGCTGTTAAATTCATATACCTTTAATTAATTGAATGTATTATGACTTTAAAAAAATTATTTATTAACATACTAACATATGAACAGAAATAGTACTCTGTTATTTAACACCATGGATGCTTATTTTTCTGAACTTCTCAAAATCAGGCTACATATCCAGAACACAAGTATATCTAGACAAGTGCCAGCTGTGCTGCAGATTGTAACTGGATATACAATTAGATGCCTTTTTATAATCTACCTGCCTGTGAATCTACAGATGTACAAATAGAGTTCAGGGTCTTGGGGTGAGCTTGTGATACAAAAAAAATCCAATCCACACTTTTAAGTCTGCAACACATATTCACCAAATATTCTGGTCTTGTGTCTATGGATTGAATTTCCATACAGGATATATGGGAAAGAAAGGGAAGAAAGGCCGTTTTTATCTTCTTCCCTCCAAAGAACAGCTGTTTGCTCTTCTCTGCTAATAGTTGTGTCTATCAGTATAAAATTACAGGGTAAAGAATGAGGCAAAGCTGAAGGTCTCCTTCATATTTCTGGTTCCAAAATAGGATGTGTCATAGCTGGGGGATTCCTATTTCGGAAAACCATTAGAAAATCTTTCCCCTCCAAAAAGAAGGGGCCAGATGCAGGCTGCAGCTGCTCCATAATTAATGAACAGTCTTCACTATATTAAAGCTAAGGTCCATTTACTTAGGACTAAAAAAGTTCCTAACTGCACCGAGAACACTGCTTCTGATTTTTTAGTATTGGGCTTAGGGTTCAGCACCTGAAGTCAATATTTTCTGTAGTCTTTCATAATGTAATGAAACAACCTAGAATTTATATTGACTAATATTGCAATGTGTTTTTATTGCATAATAGAGATCTGGTTCTCTGGTCTTGCACTTGTAAACTTAAGAACAGAAGGGCTGTGGTGGAAGGGCACTCCAGGAAGTTATCTGGTCCACTCCCTCTGCTTACTGTAAGTTCAATTAAAACAGATTTCTGATCTTCACGTCCAGTCAGGTTCATAATATCTCTGAGGATGGAGACTCCACAATTTTTGGGGCCACCTGTTTGTCCACAGTCACAGTAAAAAGATTCTTTTTATATATATTTAAACAGAACTTCCTGTGTTTCAATTTGGGTTTATTTCCTGTCATCCTTCTGATGGGCACAGCTGGCCACACCATGAGAAGATATCCTGAGACTAATCAAGTAACAAATCCTATTTCAGGCAAAATGGCTGAGGAGAGAGTTGATGGACTAAGCACACTAATTATGTTTCCTGGAGAATGTCTTCCTAAAGAGAGGATGGCCAAGGGAACTATTCAAATATACAATTTCACTGTGCTTCTGTCCCGAAAGAATCACATACAAGTCCCTCCACATTTTGATTACAATTCTCCCTTACTACAGGCATCTTATTATTATAAGCAGGATGAGTACTAAAACAAAATTAAGTAAAATTTCATAACCTGAAATATAACCCTTGTTTAATTTGTTAGAGAAAATCCTAAAGGGAATTTGACATGCTATAGCCCTCAGATTGAGAACAGATGTATCAGCAGTTTCAAAGACCGTGAATTCCTGAGTGCATGCACAAAGTAATGGGAATTGTTTCCCAATTAATAATTTATCTGTTTTGTTTTCATTGATGGGCAACATGCACAGCACTTAGGGTAAAATTTATTTTTCATGCAGTTCAATATCTTCATCATCAATGGACCTATCCCAAATTGACTGAAACATAAGCAAAATAGAATCAGGTACTTAATTACTGGTGTGTCAATGTTCCTTGCTTTTTTTCAGTTATAGATCTAGCTATAAACTTATCCTGAAGTCACATATTTTAACAATAGAAGACACGAGGTCTCAGTCTTCTGGTGCACTAACTTCAGGCTTGGAGCAATTGCAGAAAAGGTAGGACAGAAAAATAACACTGCCTATCTGTCCTTTGTTCAGTCTTGCCCTAGACAAAAGTTCACATACTACCCGGATGACTGAAGACACGGATCTGATGAAGTCCTCAACATGTTCCTGAGATCTCTGTTCTCCCTGGCAATAAAAACTTCATGCCAGACTCTGTCAGGAGAAATTCTCAGCTGTTTCCTTAGGGCAGAGTTACAGCTACTTCATGTTGAGGTTTAATCGAGTAGAAAATGAGCATCTGTAAAATTCCATGAAACATCACGCAAATCTTTCATTATTAAAAATATGTAAATCTTTCAAAATTATATCAATCTCAATTGCATGTCCATCTGTACTTGCAGGCTGTGGAGACCAAAAGAAACAAAAAACATGCTAGTATCTAAGGGCATTAATTAAAAAACTTGATCAAAAATCAGACTGTGAGCAGAGGTTCACAAAGAGCTGATTTTCCACTTTATTTGTGGCTGAGAGTTTATACATGGGATGCATCTGGCTGTTGTTAAGGGCTTCTGCTCCCGTAGGTGTGACTGTGTAGAAAGCTGCAGGATGACCCCCTTTCCACCAGGGCTTACATTATTATAGCAGCGCCCACTAGTGACCCCGCAGCGAAGCACCTGTGCTTTGCAACCTGAACCCACTTGGCACGGTGGTTTCTAAGAGGCAAAACACCAACTTGGCTGAGGGAAATGGTTTTATTTATTCCAATCTGTATCATAGGAAAAAAAATAAAAAGGGAGAAGCAAAACCACTTCCTTTTGGGTTTCTTATTTGTTGCACTTTTGTAAGTTTACAGTAGGCTCATCCATAGTTTCTTAATCTTCGGGCTGATTTAAATAATTTTAAAAAACATCAGATTACTTAATCAAGTGCTGTAATAGAACTCATGGCCCAAACCAGGAAATCACTTACGAATATGTTCTGTGCTGCTCAGAAGAAGAATACTATTGGTCAAATATCTGTGAAGACTTATCTAAAGTTTAAGGTTCTCCTTAAAAGATTTTCAGGATCAGAAAAATCACAAAAACTAACATTCTTAAAATCCATTCATTTGTAGTGACAAAATTTACTTATATGTTATGTTTGAATAACTTAAAGCCATTGTACCTGGTAAGTAAATGCTCTCCAGGCATTCATTTACAATACATACCACAATTAATTTAAATCCATCAGAGATTAGATAATATATATTGATATCGATCAAATCAGTATATCTCAAAGAATTAACGTTGTCCTCAGATTACTTTTGCCATCAGAGAAGACAAAACCATAGCAAGCAGCAACTGAATTACTGGTTCAGAGTCAGTCACGTCACTGTGAAGATCTTACAGTAGCAAAATTTGGAACAGCCTTAGAAAAACAGTTACATAAAGAGAGCGACTGCTCAACTCATCTTGATTTGGACCAATGCTAGGAGAAAGTACACTCAGGATGCTAAGCTTTGCTGAGTTCTGCTATGGCATTGCAAACTCCAAGCATTGCATTCCATCTATTCTGGCAATCTATCTACCAATGTCCTGGGAAGGCTCATTTTGCAGGAGGAGGTCCCCATTACCCATTCCTCAGAGGTAATGCACTTTGGTCCCACAAAACCTGACACACTCAAATGGTCTTTATTTGACAATCATGAAATATGAACATCCTGTTCTGTTTTGAGATTTAGGATTTATTTTTTCTGTCCACAAACAAAACAAACAAAAAACCCAACATCAAGCAAACATTGTTCACTACATTTTCAGCTCTGCAAATTCCAGTGGATATTGGATCAAGCTCTTTCACAAAAAAAACCCCAGCTTTATATAAATGGAGAGACTAAAAAACAATTTTCTGTAATTCCACTTAGAAATATGAAAAAGCTAAGCAGCAAGGGAGAATTTTCACCGTCAGAACATCCACTGGAAAAGACAGACTGAAGTGTTGATCTCATTTCTTCATAGCTAATAAACAGAGAATGCTTTAATTATCAACAAGATCCTTAGCAATCCCTGGAATCTTCCCCATGTTATGTCCACACATGCCTTCAGGTTGATGAAACAATTTTGGCTTTAAAATGTATGTGCTTAACTTCCCAAGGAAACTTGCAATGATCTCTGTAATTTTGCCAGATATACTACATATTCCTCCTGTTATCAAAACCCAATTATACCATGTGATGCAGGAACTAATAGCTCAGATGTTTTTTCATCTGTAATCCTAGACATTTTATTAATTAATAAAACCGTATGGGATGGAGGAGGTGATCAAGAAAAGGCAACAGCAGTTTCAGAAAACATTTTCCAGCAAGCTGCAACAAGAGTGGTCATGGTGGGGTGTCAGTAATACCACTATGCCAGCAATGTCATAACTATGTAGGAAGATAAAATGACAGAAAATCCATGTAGGCACTGAAAAAATATTCTCTGAACATTTGAAATAATGATCAATGCTGTGATCGTGAACACAAATATTAAAATGTAGTTAAAGTATTTGAGAATCCACAAAATATTAGCATGCAATAGAAATGTTTAGGAGTATGGTAATTAAGAAACCAAGTCATAGGGAATTTAAAGAACTTGGCAGTTAACTCCTGTATACATCTTCCTCTTTCAGGATTTAGAGCATTTTTAAGACGATCTTCTGCCACTTTTGAGATGATCCTCTACTTTGACAGAAAAGTCCTGGCTCCCCCTGCACCTAGTCACCCCCTCCCACCATCTGAAATGTCTTCCCAGGGAAGAGATGGAACGTGAGTAGGGCTGTCGGGGTGTGGGACCCCGGGGTGCGGGACAGGGCTGCCTGCGGGCAGCGGGCAGCGGCGGGGAGGGGAGCGGGCGGCGGGCAGCCAGGAGCGGACGCTGTCCCTGGTGCTGAGCACCGCCCGCCGCTGGCGTTTGCCGACAGGCAGCTCTGTGGAAGGGGAAGACAAAAATAAAACCTAGAAATCAACCGGTGGTAAAAAATTGCCACGGTGGTCATATTCGGCAAGCAGGATCGCATTTTTAAAAACAAATGCATAGATCTGGGTCTTAGAGAAAACTACTGCACGAGGTTAGCTCCCAACACAGCTACCTGCGCTGCCACAACCTAGCGGCTGTGCACACAGACATGCATGTGTGCATCCACACTGGTGCTTAGGTCTCTGCCTCCCTGCTCGGCTAGGGCTGTCGCTGTCCCCCTCAGTCCATCATGAATTATTTTTACACGTGGGGAGATTAGCTTTGATTATTAAATAAGTAACAGACGGGACTCGCCGCGCAGAGCCAAGTGATTTGTCCCAAGGTCACACAGAAAACTCTATGGCTGAGCTAAGCCTGGCTATCTCTGGAAAACAAATACATTCCCGTTTCCATTACACCTTCCTAGCAAGACACTTGTGAGCAAAGGGACTATATCACACACATCACCAAGCCCAGGTATGAAGGTTCCCCCAGTGCCTGCAGCCCCACACATATCATGCTCTCAGGAAGAGATCAGTGCCAGCTGCCCTCCAGCATCCTGACCCCACCATGCCCCTGCAGCCCCTAGAGAGGTACCCCACCAGTTGGCTTGTTGGTACCCCAGGAGTTGTGCTAGTCCTCCATCAACCAAGATACAGAGCAAAAGCAAGAAGGGAAGGAGAGAGGAGGAACAGTCCCTCCTTCATCCACAAGGTTTCTGTCCACAATCCAGAGCACCTGAGTACCCCCTCCCAACCCACAGCATTACCTTGTCAGTGGCAGCAAGTGCTTCTTCCCACAGTGGTGGCAAAATGGTCCTTTTGGTGGCAATAATTAAGACAGGTAGGGGTAGGCACCTCCTATTTTCAGCCACGGCAGAGATAGCACTCCTCACACAGACCTTCGGGAGCTGAATAATCCTCAAATACCTCTGCAAAGATCGCCAGCAGGTGAGCCCCACTCGGCTAGCATTGTCACTCCTCCAGCTATAGGTACATCCTATTTTCTTCTGATCACAGGCAAGTGCTGAGGACCGAGCATCCTACCCCCGCCAATGCATGCACATACACGCCATGCAACACGCTGTTCGCTCAGCATCGCCCAAATCTCATTTGCAAGAGGCGTGAACGGTCCCTGGATTTAAGGGAGGGGGAAGGCATGAGGAGGAGGAATAAACAAACAGACGATGAAACAACAGATGGGTCTTTTCTCTCTGCCACCACAGCCTTGGTCTTCCTAAATACTTGCTGCAGCCTGACCCACCTGCTTAAACACCTCCACCCTTCCTCGCACGGTAGCAATCTATGTTTATAGTGATCTAACCCTGCGTTCTGCCCTGTGAGGAAATCTCTCCAGATGCTCTGAAGGTTGTAAAGTCCCCCTACAAACCGACACCTCCCGCACTATCCTCTGGCAAGTAAGAAAGCGGCAATCGGTTCAGAACAGCATCATCCAAAAAAAAAAAAAAAAAAAAAAAAAAAAAAAAAAAAAAAAAAAAAAAAAAAAGCTGCTTAAAACGGAGTGGCTGGGAAGAGTTTACCCCTGCAGTCCCGGCCACCTTTTGCGAACTGTCCCCTCGAAGTTTGCTGTCCGCCGAGGTCGCAGTGCCCGTGGCTCAGGCACTCCGCTGCCACACCGGGCTGGGGGGTGAGGGGGCTTTTCGTACTGGCGAGTACCGGGCTTCAGCGCAACTTTTTAGTGCCACCAAGTGGCACAGATCCCTCCAGGAAACCAAGCAGAATGCCAGCCTGGGCTCTGCCTGCTGCTCTCTGGCAAAGGGAGAGAGGGGGATGCAAGAGCAGCGACCAGCCCTCTACGCAAAAATGCACACACAGAGACAGAAATATCAAGCAAAAAGGAGGGACTGTTTGCCACTGAGGGACAGGTTGCCCTCTCCAGCCCTCGCCCCTTCCCTCACCTGCAGGGTGACAACACTGGGCACGGTAAGATGAGGACGGATGCCCCCTCCAAGGGCAAACCGAGCTGCCAGCCCCGCGGGCGGGTTGTGCCCCTGCCTCTGTCCCCCGCGGGCTGCCCCCCAGCTCCTCCCCACGGCAGGTGTTACCTGCAGCCACCCTTTCCTGCCGGGCTCTCTCCCCTCGGGCATCCCGGGCTCTCTGTTCCCAGAGGCTCTGCAGTTCCCTGCCAGCCCTCTGCTTCCTCAGCCAGCATCCCTGGACCGTATCTGCAGACCTACGGACAGGCTTTTTATTTGCCTACATTCTGCCCACAAGCTCGGTACCCTGCGAGCCCTTCCGCTTCCCCGCCCTCCCACAAATCCCACAGCAGCACTCTCTCCTGCTAACTACCTGCTGCCCGCAGCGCACATGAACCTTTCCTCGGTTAACCCTTCCCTTCGGAAGCCAGCCGAGGCTTTACCTTCTCCTCCGGTATCCCCGCATTTTCCCAAGTCATCTCCTCTCCTCTCCCTGTGTCCCCGTTTCACGGCTCATCCCCGCACGCCCGGCTTCTGTTTCCATTCACACCCAGCCATCCCGCACGGCATCGCTCCGCTCCACACCTCCCGAGGTGGGCACAGGGCCGGGCACGACGGCTCTGAGCGCGGGGAGGGCTGTGGTAGCTAGCCGTGGGTGGGTGGGAAAGGTCAGAGGTAGCCTGAGCCCTGCCAAACTCAACACATCCCTGCACTCCTACTGCAACAAGGAATACCAAGGAACCATCACAACACAATGCCAGACAGATCACCTCTTTATTCAAAGCTCTTCTTAGCAAATAAACAAACAAGTCAAGTAAAATAAATTAATAAATAAATAATAAAGCAAAATGGCATTTAAGTAAGAGCTGATCAGGCATTTAAAAGGCTGCTGACCATTTGCCAGGCTGTGTTTGCAGGGGAGGATTAGCTCGCGCATCCATTTTCAAGAATTAACAGCCTTCCTCTGCCACTGCTCCAGCTTGACACTCCCTGCTGGTTCTCCCCTCTTTGGGATGCTGCTTAAAATATTATCTCTTTTTATTTTTTTTAAAGCAGCTGCTGAATGACCCAAATCCCAGCCACTACCTGATGTGGCTCCCCCAGTGCGAATGCATTGCCAAATCCAACCTGCACCATGTCCTCACACCCCTGCCCCTCTGAGTTAACTTTGATAAAGCTGTTGGAGCATAGAGGGAGAGGAAAAGTCTTAATATTACTCCACCTGTGCTCCTAATTCCCTGTGACCCCTTTATTGCTGTCTGTCTTCCACCAGATTACCAGTTTGACTGCTTCTTTCATCCCAGGTTGTGAAGGATAGATATCCCACACGTCTTTACCAGGCGTAGAGTATGGTCTCTTTCTCCTTCACATCACCCTTCAGTCCCAGCCAGGGCTTGGCTGGGAGTCCATCAGCTGGCATCTGCTTCACACCCTTGCCCAGCTCTCCTGGCTCCTTCAGTCATGGAAGCCCTGGAAAAGGCCAGGTCTTAAGCAGAGGGCACTGTGAGTGTGTGTGACTCTAACTCTTTGTTTCCTCTATGCAGTTTCAAGAGCTTCTGTGCTGGTGCTTGAAGGGCTGAAGGTGGGTTATTACATGACAGGGGAGACCCCATTATTTACCATTCCTGTCACTGCCCTTGTAGGCTGACAGGTTAGGAGCATTTTTCCTCTTCTTTCCTAGACCCATGCTTCTCTCAGACACTGTCTTTCTCATTAACCATGCACTGTGAAAAGTCCAGAAGGTCAGAAGCCTGGAGACAGAGAAAAAGAAGGGACATATATTTGTAGAAAAAATCATGAACAGACAGAAGGGGAGGGAGGGAGAGGAGGGTTCTGTCTGTAGAAAGGAATGGTGAGATCGAAAGCAAAGTGGTATTACTATGCACAGGGGTCTGGAAGGAATCGATGTTGGATGGATTGAGGAAGAGGGGAGGTACCATTGTTTTGCTGGGCTGTCACAGCAATTTTCTGCCTTGCCCTGGGACTGTGTGTGTGATGAGGGAGTGGGAAAGCAGCCACATCTCATTGGCAACAGAGACAGCCAGCTGGCTGGCAGGGAACAGGGTGACCCCAGCAGGAGATGGAGAGGATCCCCACACAAACAGGACACACAGAACTGTGTAGAAGCAGCCGTAGGATAGGATGCAAAGCAGCTCCTACACACACATCCCCAAGGACTCCCCGTGAATCACATTCCAGAGTCAGAGTTCATTGTGCCAGATGTCTGGAGCAGCTGGATCAAAGATTAAAGGAGGCAAGCAGAATGGATGGGGGTGGCCATGGCATTTACATTCCTAATGCCTCTCTCTCGTTGACCCTTTAAATGGGGTCCCAATAAATACAGATATATAAAAGATAGTTCTCCTTTGCTCTCATTCTCCCCTTTCTTCCCTCCTCCTTTTCCATCATTCTCAACCATTTTACAGATCCCATAAAATTAGTCCCTGTCTTTTCTACTGATGGTAGATTCAGTTTCCCCTACCATAAATTTTCCCTCCTATTTTGATACTATTTTTAAAGTTAAGGAAAAAACCCTTTCCTCCTCCTGTTTGCAGTAGCACCAGCAAAAAATAAATAAACTGGTACCCGCATAAGGAGACATAATAACTACATTCTACATTGGTAACACTCATTACTTCTGTGGCAGTAGCACCTATAAATACTAGCACATTGGCAAGGTTGTACATTTGCTGTATCTCTGCACCCTGAGGAACTCATACATACAGAAAATTGGAGGAGTAAGAAGAGTATGAGTAAGTCTCCAGTATAATCAGTGTCTCTGAAGAGCATCCTAACCACAATAACCTTTTAAGACAGAAGATAAGGAGGCCAAGGGAATACTAATTTGGATTGTCCTCAGTTCCAGAATTAATAAACCCTGTGGGGCACAGGCACCACAAAATGTGGACAAGAAGGGGAGGCAGTATTGCCCAAATAAGCCAAGTGCATGCTTTCTTGCAAAGTAATCTCTAAAGCAAAGAAAAAAAAAGGAAACAAATGGATATATGTTTGTATTCATTTTTTATATATATATGTATATACATATACACAACAATATTTGCTTTCCTTTTGGATGAGTTGGAATAATCCAACATGCTTATAGTTCATGTTATACTTAAAATCAAGAAAATTATTCTTGCCTCCCTAGCAAGTATACTAATGGCAAGTCTGTTATGTAGAAGACAAAAAAGGTGCAAATTATGCTATGTAACACATTAAAGAAAATCTAGCCTGCTAGGGTATAAAAATATATTTAAAATCTTTTCTCTTAGTTCATATGTTCTTGCCTTGAGGAATGTAAGGGCCTGATTTTACACGTCTCTTTTGTAGAGATTTATATATAAACTTCATATTCTCTTAAGAGTTATCCTGGTTTCAGCTGCCATAGGGTTAAGTTCTTCTCAGTGGCAGTTGCATTGCTGTGTTTTGGATTCAGAATGGGATATTCTGGGGTTTGGCTAAGTCATGTTTATCCTAAGTCAAGGATTTTCTTTCTTGTCTCTTGGTCTCTTGTCTCTTTTATGCCAGTGCATAAAAGAAACTGGGAGAGAACATAGTTGGGACAGGTGACATGAACTGACCAAAGGGGTTCTCCAAACCATGGAACTGTCATGCCCAGTATATAAACTGGAGGGGTTACCCAGAAGGGGAACAAATCTGGGGTCAGGAAGAGGGGTCTGGCATCAGTCAGCTGACAGTGAGCAATTGAATTGTGCATCACTTGAGGTTACCCATCTTATCATTGTTATCAGCATTATCATAATTTACCATAATTGCTGTATTTTTACTTTATTTTTGATTATTAAACTGTTCTTGTCTCTGCCTACGAGTATAATTTTGACTCTCCTCCTCCATTCCACCAGATTGGGGGTGGGAAAGAGAGGGGTTGAGTTACCAACTGTGTGGTGCTTAATTTCCACTACAGAGTGAATAGAGGAATATTGTCTTTTTAGGGTGCAGTTCATGTGATCTACCTTAAATATTTTGTTTAGGATGACAAAGACGGAGGCATTGAGATGCATCCACTTCTTGAGAGATTCCAAAGTGAATCTATTCCTCAGACGGATATCCATAACTTGAAAGTACCAGGGTGCTTTCAAGGAATCTGAACAATTTTTCACTCTTGGTTGTGCATAGGTATAAAGAAGATAATAATTTTGAAGACTGTTTTAGTTCTGTGCAAGGAAGCAACCCAGCTCTTAGAAGCTGGGAAAAATCAGAAACTCCAAACTGAACCTAGGTCTGAAGCTTCTTCAACATTATTCAGGCCCTGAGTAAGGATTTTTACTTTAGAATTAGCATCTAAAATTAGAAATGCCTATAAGATCTTGTTTGGCTTGACCCTTACGTTCATCAGTGGAGAACAGGACATGTGAGAGGAAGACGGAGCACAGAGCTCTGAGAAGGATGCTTGCAAGTGTGTAAAAAGGGAACAAGAAATTATCTATGGAGATTTATGTGAGTAACAGGGTGCATCAGGTGTGGTTAAAAGATTGTATCACACACATGTCCTCAGATTTAGCCCCAAAAAATTATTTTAAGAGAATTATTTAAGAGAATAATGCCAGTTTTCAGGGCATCTGAGTGAAAGAACTAAAACCAAATGGTTGTATTTACCTTAGGAAATTGTTCTATGTGTCCTCTCTATAACTCCTTCTTCGCATTTTCTAGAGAATTACTTTCATGTCTAAAGTATCTGTACTTGCTAAAAGGGGTAAGTGGAACTTTTGCAGAATTACAACTCTGGTTCGCATTAGTAGGAGTATTCAGGGGCAGTAACTCCAACTGAGAGTTTGGTCTATATTTATCTTTATGACTAAAGATATTATTCCTATTATTCAAGTTCAATTTCCTGTTGCTTCTAATATTATAAGCATTTTCAACTTTATAAATTCAATAAAAAATGCATTACATTTACCTGATTTCTTCTTTCTTTATTTCTACTTTCTTGAAGTATCTGTGCATTTTGTGTCTACCTATTGTATCCTATGCAATTCCAGTCACTGTTTTCCACCAAAGAATTGTAGCTCAGTCATCAAGAGACTCAAACCTGATGTGTGAGGATCTTAATTAAATGCAGTCAGCATGCACATATTAAAAGGAGAGCTTAGGACATAGCCAGACATCCCTATTAAAATTGAGTGAAATACATGACTCCAAAAGAAAAACAAAAAAAAAGGTAAAATTCTGTAACACTAAGGTTCTCAGGAAACTGCAAACTCTACAAAGATGTTTTTGTCTGTGCTGAGAAAAGTGATTTAACATTATCACATCATTCAAAATCTGATGCTGCTGCTCCTACTTCTACTCAGCGAGTTCCAATCTGAGTGGGGGAGTGTTTCTAATGAAGGCTGACAGAATGAAACCTCCAATTATGCTGCAGTATGATACACTATTTTCTCTCTGCAGTGAGAGTAGAGTATTGAATGGGTGAAACTCAACCAGTTTTGAACTCATGTTTTGAACTCATGGCTGATAACCCCAGTTGAGCACCTTCAGCTGAACAGTGGGGAGGCAATGGCAGTGGGGCCATAACAATGTGAAGTCCCCAAACCCACACAAAATGGGATCAGATTTGTTGTCAATGTTATGGATTCATGTGAATACAGGGCACAGAAGTTCCTGGCTCTGATATGGATTCTCTACTGATTCCAGGATCCAGACCTTGCGCTCATGAGAAGGAATGATATCAGCAGTAAACAGTCTTACAAATTAATTCCATTCATAGAATCACAGAATGGCATGTGTTGGGAGGGACCTTAAAAATCATCTCACTCCATCCTCCCTGTCATGGGCAGGGACGCCTTTCGCTAGACCAGGCTGCAAACCCCATCCAGCCTGATCCTGAGCACTTCCAGGGATGGGGCATTCTCAGCTTCCCTGGGCAACCTGTGCCTGTGTCACACCACCCTCACAGCCAAGAATTTCTTTCATGTATCTAAACCTTCCCTCTGTCATTTAAAACCATTCCCTTTTGTCCTGTCACTACATCCCCTCCAAAAGCCTCCTCTCCCTCTCCTTACTTGTCACTTTACTGTAAGTACTGAAAGTTGTTAAGAGGTCTTCCTTGAGCTTCTCTTCTCCAGACTGAACAACCTTAATTCTTTCAACCTGTCTTCACAGGAGAGGTGTTCCAGCTCTCTGATCATTCCATGGTCCTCCTTTGGACACACTCCAACGTGCCCATGTTTATGTTAGAGACCCCAGAGCTGGATGTAAAGATGTTGAGGAACGCCACTTGTCATTGGTCTCCACTTGGCTATCGAGCTGTTGACTGCAGCTCTTTGTAGCTATCCAACCAAATCCTTATCTCCTGAGTGGTATACCAGTAAAATTCAAGTCTATCTAGTTTAGAGACAAAGATGCTCAGCAGGACAGTGGCAATTACTTTGTAAAGGTCCAGACAGATGACAGCAGTTTCTCTTTTTTCATACACCAACACCATAAATCTGTTGTTAGGAAGCCTTCAAATTTATCAGGCATTTGCCTTTAGTGAAGCTATGTTGGCTGCCATCAATCATTTCCTTATTTTCCATGTATCTTAACATAGTTTCCAGGAGGATCTGCTCTAAGATTTTACCAGGCACTGAGGTGAGACTGACTGACTGGTTGTCCCCATAATCTCTACTTTTTCCTTTTTTAAAAATGGGTGCTGAGTTTTCCTTTTCCAGTTGGTGGGAACGTCACTGGATTGCCATGTGTTCTCACATATGAATGTGCGCCTGCTTCTCTCTGTCTATGGAAGGCCTCAGCTGTTCCTGGCTGGAAATGGACACCCATTAGAAAGTGACCTGTCCCTGCTCTGCCTTTCAGCCTCTCCCATAAACTGTTTCAATTCCAGGTAGAATTTCATGCCCCACAGCTCATCATTGACCATTGCGGAGAACTGTCCTTTGGTTGGAGAGCCACTATCAGGACTACCCTGAATGAAAACAAACTAAATAGAGTAAAAAGGTGATGAATCTCACCTGAAAAACACTCTGTCCTCCAGAAGAAAGTGGCAAAATGTCACTGCAATGCTCCACACTAATCACTTTAGCAGTGTATTTCAGCTGAAATATTTTTATTTCCAGCTATTCTTGGCCAGCTGATTCCTCCTGCTGATGTTGTGATATGCATCCTGTTCCTCCTATGAACAAAGGAAGTTGACAAAAGACTGGGAAATACGTAGCACAGAACAACCTTGCTCCAGCAGTAACGCAGACTCAGATCAGCACATGCCTACTTGGCAGTTCACCTGCCACAGAAGGTGACTTGGAGCCAGCTCTGTCTCCTTGCTTGTAGCTCTTTCTGTGCAGAATGTCAGCTCAGGGTTAGAACTAGTAAAAGTGGCAGGGGGCATAGACACAAAATCATTTCAGTCCCTTACCTTCCTGCAGGACACTAAAAGATGTGGAAAAGGGACTAAGGCAAGCAGTAATCAGAGGAGCAAAGTTTGGTGTACATCTTTAAATTATAAATCACCAATATTGCTTTCCTAGGTAAACAATTACTGTAGTTACCATAGTAACACCAAATTGACAAAAAAACTCTTTGTATTTCGAAGATGACTACTTTTTTGAGACCCAGTAGTGTGGCTGCTGTTCAAAAATTTATGGTTTCTGTCAAACTAATTAGTTCTGTATGGCCCATTGAAGAAGCAGGTGCACCTCAATTTTTTATTGGCACTGAATAAGCTCTTGAATTTGTGAAACAGGGTTTTTTTGTTGGCTTTGGTTTTAGTTTTTTTCCATTCCAGAAAAGGAAGAGGCTGATGAAGAAAATTAGTAGATAAATTACTTTGAACTATAATTAAATACCAAATGCATTTATTTCCCTTTTCTTACATATTGCTCTGTTTTTCCCTTAGGTAAATCTATCTACATAACCGCCCAAAAATTTTTCTCTGTCAAACTTTCTTCCTTTGACCATCAGCACACACCAAAAGAAAATACAAGTAAAAGAAATGCAGTTTTGTTTCTAGATGTTGTAAGACTCTCGGTGTATAAGGGTGCTTTATTAAGACAAAAACACAGTTGACTGGTCATATTCTATCTATATTTAGGGCTTCTCCTAATATGTCTTTGGGATTCTTCTTTCAAGATCAAGAGTTGTGCCATGGTAGCCAGCTAGATGAATCATCTGATTGATTATGGATCCAAATCATTTACACAAATGTGTGAGCATGAACAGCTTGGATATTGAGACTGGATACATAACAAAACTTTCCTATCAGAAGTAGGCTACTGTAATGTGAATTCTACCTTTGGTCATCTATACTTCCATCATGATCTGTGGATAGGAACTGGTGGTGCCTGGCTGATACAATAAGTGTCATCCCTAAGAAATCTTCAAGTGGCTATACCTGAAGGCTGGATAATTTATGAAAAAAGGAGTAATTGAGAAGCAATTACTTGCCTTATGAACTCTTAGAGTTAGGCCAGATGAACGTGACATGGTTTTCATAAAAAAAGGAAAAACTGTGTTTGTAAAAACTGTCTGGTTAAGAAATGGTCAAGACTCAGGTATAAACCTCTTTTTGGAGAGTGAGTGAAATCTGTTTTTTCCTCAGCATGGGCCACTAGCTGAATATGAAATTTAAATGATCACTTCTCCACTTCTTCTGTGTTTAAACATCAGTCTGCGCATTAAAGCAGCTCAGACACATAGTGTGCTAAAGAACACTCTGAGCTTATTCATTTGTCAAACCTACCTTATTGTGCATATTTCTAATGCAGCTACTCCCACAGCATTGAGCTGACAGAAATGCATATCACAGTGTGGCCCCACTGAGATTCCCAATATGAATTCTGACCTTAAGAAACCACATGAAAAAATCCCACTGTGGCCCCAAGAAGTTCTGTGACAACATTTCAGGCTTAAATAAGATGGGAGATAAAAGAAATAACTGAAAAAAGTATTAGAATTGTATCTCTGAAGGTCTCATGTATGAGCATGATCTCTGAATGCAGAAGTAAAAAAGAATAAGAAATAAGTTAGGTAACAATGAAACCTTCCTTGTGTTTTGGTAGGAAAAAGTCAGTCTTTTTTTTTTTTTTTTTTTCCTCACAAGTATAGCTCTGCTGCACTTTGTTAGAAAAATGCAGTAACTGTTCCGTGTTTGTAGTATAGCTCTAGGGCAGGCCAAATGTTTGCCTTGCCTTGCATCTCCCATTTTTCTTTGAAGGTGGTCTATCTGGCTAAAACAAAAAGTTTTAAAAATTTGGAAGGGAAGTAGTCAAAAATCTGTCATTCACTGTTAACTTGATATGAAATTGGGGTGAGATGATGATGGGTCTCATAAAGCCATATAATATCCAAAGTCTGCAGAAGGATAGAAAAATACTTATTCTTATAGAGGTGAATGGACTTTTGATTGGTTCCAAACTAGTACTCACTGAATAAACAGCAGGAAAGAAAACAACTTGAAATAATAAGTCAGATCTAAGAAAGAGAAATATTTGAACCTCTCAGGTATCTGGAGGACATGACCTGGAAGAAGAATGGTTGTTGTATGTAATGCCAAAACTGCAGTGTTATCTATGCACGTGTTATTGCATGGAAGGAAAAGAGGTGCTGTTTTAAGCACAGATAAAATGTTGTGCTGAATAGAAAAAAGAACCAACCCACAACTCTCACACACAGAGTCAAATTTCACATGTGAAATGGCCCCAAAACACTGCTTTGTGCACAGATCTACTAACTCTGATAGAAGAAGAGAAACAAAGCTCTTATAACATGGTCAAGTTTGTTGGAACCATGTTTGAATAAGCAATTCCCTTCTGAGTTGATGCTAATATTTCCCCAGTAAAGAGCTTCTTTTTGTTAACCTTTTTATAAATATTGATAATACTTCTGGGTTTTTGACACTGTTGTCTACAAATAAAACAACATGATTTTGCTTAGCTGGAGTTTAACATCTTTGAAACCAAAGATGCAAAAAGGTTTGCTGATGCAATGAAGAAACCAACTTCACAAGACATATCAGCCTGGATTTTTTTTATTTTTCAGTTTTCCGGACAAAGCATTTGCAGCCTCTTTGATATTGACACTACTGACCCGTTTTAAACAGCAAGAGAACACTTGTTAATTCTCCAGAAATACTCTTAATAATTTCAGTTAAAAAAAAAAAGAAATAATATAAAGAAAAGGAGATAAGTGTGAAGGAAGACTGTAAGACTGCTGCAGAGAGTACAACCAATTTGGTAATGATTTGCTACATTAAAGAAGATACTGAGAGTGTACATTGCCATATTTTCTTTGTGGCTATATTCAGGAAATTCTTTCCAAATACAGCAAGTTTGTTGCTTGTGTTTATTGAAAATAAATTATTCCTGTAGCTTGAAATCCATTATTCAAAGATTGTTTCTGGATCAAACAAAAAATTTTAAAATACTGTTAGAAAGATGACAAGAATCACCTACCCATATTCAAGACTTATTGTTACAATTCAGCACCTAGGCCAGCTATCAGATCAATTGATGAGGTAGCAGTATTCATCATGCTTCACTTTGGGATTTTGTGATACAGATTAATTACTTTTTTTCTATAACTTTGTTCATACCAAGATGGAATATCAAAATGCAATTTAACAGACCACATTGTCTCTTCAAAACTCATGCCCTCTTAAACACAGAACTTTTCTCTGTTGTAGTCCTGTAAACTGCAATCCTCCAGGGTTTTAATATCACAACTGTCCATGTAAATTAAGTTTTATAGGTTTACTATGATTTGAAAGCTCGGCAGATTATCATCTTGCTGTGTGACCTTTTCCTGAACCTGATGAAATAATCTGGATTTTGATTCAAGTAGAAAAAAAAAAAAAAATCAGGGATAGTTAGCTACAAGTATTTTAGAGCTTGTCTTCTCATCAATTCCATGTCATCCTCTGGTTTTTTTGTACTGGAGAAGTTGAGAAGTCAATCGTCCAATTTTTTTAGGGCTTTGTGTGTGGTTTTTTTGTTTGGCTTGGTTTATTTGTTTGTTTGGGGGGGCTGTGCATGTCTGTGTTTTTTGGGGACTAGAGGTGATGAGGGGAGAATTTTGTTTGAAAATCAATTTACAGAGAAAGAAACTCCTCCATATTCTCACATCCCCAGATGTGGCAGGTGCAGATAGCACTCCCCATGGACACAGAGAGGAAGATGCACATCTTCACTTTGTGGAACAGGGAATTCCACCTCACTACACCAATCAATGATAGAGCAGAGCAATTGCTCCAACTTTCAGCCTAAAAACCAGCTGAACAAAGAAGTGTGAAACTTTGGAATTAGACTCTTGCTTATAATCAGGATGAAAATATCTATAAATTAAATCAGCAAATTTCAGCTTCCCAAAGTAAGGCCATAAAAATGTCTATATAGTGGAATTCCATCATTTTATCCATAATGATTAGTATTACTCAGAAGATTTTTTAAAAAGGATTTTATTTATTTTATGTAACTATTTGCCTTGACTGGAGTAGAATACATAGCAAGAGTCATCACTCATTGGCTCTTGAGTGGACACTATGCCAAAGAAATCAAGAATTTCTGACAACAAAGAGGTTTTAGTAGACCCTTCAATAAAATATTGCATTTTGAAACAAAACCCTCTGTAAATAGCTACTAAACAGAATGAAATTGAAGTTGATAAGTGAAGTGCAGTATTTCAAGAACTGAGAAATTCTTTGCATATTTCCAAAACTTGCAGACATTTGAAATGCTGAAATAAAAAAGGATGAACTAAAAATATCTAGCCAGATACAAAAAGTTTTTCTATAATTTTATGTTATCTTTACTGTCTCCTGCAAAGGACAGTAGCATAATACAAATATTTTTATGTCTTTCTGGCATTCAGATGCTTTATAGATAGAAGACACACTTGGATGATACTCTGCTTTGACAAGCTTTCAAAATCTGCATGAGAAAACAAGGTTGGAACTAGAACTTCTGCAGCTTCATACAGATACAGATACAGATACAGATCAAGAAAGAACATCTAAACGGTCTTCTACTATTTAGAAACCTTGGAACCGACATTTCTTGCTCCCTCTTCCCTTCACTTACCACAGAAAAGGCAAACAAATAGAATAAAATTACTTTTGCAGAGAATGAGTACTGAATTGCAAACCTCAATACATTTTTCCCCCTTCTGTACATAATCAAGAAGCCATTTGTTCTGCTGTAAAAGCTGCTTGATCATTGCCTCAAAAGCACTAAAAGGAAGGCTGATAACACACTTCACCATTTTAGAGGCAGCAGGGACTGCACATGCTCAATGCATTTGTCACCTAGGAAACAAATGATTGCATCTTATTTTTGGCATAAGGCTGTAGGTGTAGGAAAGATCTGAAATTTGCTCCCACACAGAGCTGAACTCATTCCTCATGATGCCAACGGGAGTACGGAGCGGAGCCACTGGAAGCACCTCCTAGTGGTAGCCAGGGAACCACCCACGGGCACTAGACATGGCACCAGGGCTCCTCACCACGTGAATTCCCCAGGAACAGGCTGTTCCGACTGGCAGAAGGCACAAGTCAGGCCAGGCAAACATAATGGGCTCTTTGGAGCTGAAGATCTCCAAATGAAATCTGTGAGGCACCCAGAAGTAGCACACATCAAGATGTAAAAGCATTCAAACGGGTTTTAATGAAACAATTAATTTAAGTGCTCTTCAGAACTTGATGTAAATTGCCTCTGCATCAGAGCATTACAGCAGGAGGCTTAATATATTGATAGATTTTAAGGTCAGAAGGAACCATTATGATCATCTAACCTGACTGCTTGCATAGTACAGGTCAGACACTCTCACCCAAAATTCTGTAAGTAAAGCCCATAACTTTGGATTAAGCAGGACCATCTCTTCCTGAAAGCCCTCCAAACCTGATTTAAAGAATTTTAATAATAGAGAATCCATTGCAGCCAAGATAAATTGTTTAATGGAATATTATCATAACTCTTAAGGGTTTGCCTCTTATTTTTAATCTTCAGTTTCCAGATTATTACCCACCATTGTTTTTCAACCAAGCAGCTTGCAATATAATTGTGATTACTTATAAAGAGCTTGATTGTGAAATCTTTAGCAGCCTTGATGATCACAAAATATGTACATGCAATTGCCTTTCCATCTTTTCCTTGTCTCTGAGGAGTCACCTTTACAATATTCCTAGGACAGATAAGCATGTCCTCACCTTTGTTGAGTGGATCAGCATCACTCTCCAGCTTTTACACGTAAATATTTGCCATGAAAAATATAACTGTCATGAAATAAACCTTAGGTTTAATTCTGGTGTCATTATACAGGATTTTCCTGAAAAGGGAACATCTGTAAAACCCTATAGGCATAAATTCATATGGAAATTGGTATTTTACAGTGCTTTCCACATGGACATGTTTCCTGAATAGTTTACTGCAACCAACTTCAAGAAAAACAAGCTCCTGTAAGAATATTAATGCACTACATGTCCCTTTATCCCTTATTCCTCAGCTATGTCCCTCTCTAGACATGTCCCGAGTGCAAAATAATGTTTCATTCTAACCTTAACACACGTATGTGCAATCTCACTGACAGCAGGAAAGAACATTTGTGATTTATACCCAGAAAGGAAATGAGAATGACCTCTTCTAGAGGGATGCACAGTAAAGGGAATGATATAAAAATGGTGATTTCATTAAATCTGACAGGGTAACACCGATATATGCCATTTAACAATCTAGTCTGCCTCCATAATGACTTCCAGCATTCATTCTATCTTTACTGTGATGGTTTATCTGCTAGCACTAAGATTAAGTTTTTCTTTTGTCTGTAGAGTGCCTGGCACAACAAGGCCCATGGTTAGGGACTCATGCATGTTATTATAGCAGAAGTAAGAAATGCTAACCATAGTTCACTTCATTGGGACTCAGTGTGCCCATATGGTGTGTCCATATGGAGCTGATTTCAGAATGGGTTTCTTTATGTGCAGAACCTTACTGGTTCACAGACAAAAAGATGAAACTTTCAATAAGGAAAATAAGTAAAGAATAAAAAGGAAACCTGATGGACAGAGACCGTAATGTTATTTTTCATTTCAAACCTCACAAATTAAAAGCAAAGACAAAAATAGCTACACAGAAATTAAAATCATTACTGTCTAGATTTGAGATGCTCATTAATTATGGATACCACTTTACATCACACAATGTTAACACTCTAGCCAGGATGTATGCTGGGAGAATTAATATCTAAAAGCAATGATTGTATGTGGGGAAGCTGGTTCTTTTTTGAGCAAAATAAAGATACCTCTATTCCAGCCTTATAATGCATCACAGCTTACGGACTAGTGCTTGGTAGGCTGAGGTTAACATGATCACATAAAAATTCCATGTCTCAAGACATCTGTGAAATTATTTCAACTTCTCAAAGGGGAATGCACTCAAATCGATGTTATTTGCAACATTCATATTTCTGATTTGGTCAAATGCCTTTAAAGCTTGATGACAAGAAGCTAAAATCAGCAAAGTGAATGTAGTAAGAGGCAGCTGAGACAAGGCTCAAGTGATAAGAAAGGAGAACATTTCTAGCATCTAAGCCACTGCTTTGGAAGGCTCTGTCCATGGAAAACAGCTTGACCTCCCTTGAACGCATCTATTGTTGCAAACAACTTTCCAGAGAGGCTGTATAACATGGTTGCCAGCAATCCTGCTGCTTCAGATCTAGGTCTGTGATGAAACACACCACAAAGTGAAGATAAAAATGGCATTTTTTCTTGAATAACAATGGCTTCTTATGATTTAAGGCTGCATAACAAATAACTGAAGGTAAATTTGAAGAGGAATGGGTGTACGATAACAGACTGTGTCTCTGCAGCCCTTATTAACATTACTGTGAATTTTTGTACTGCCTAGCAGAATAGCAGACCACAGTAGCTCCATGCTAGGACTGTATTTACTCCTATAATTTACTTGGGTTTTTTTCATTTTCATTTTGACATCCTGAAGCCACTGTTCACAGCGAACTGTTCTATCTTTTCCACTTTTTCTTAATTGTAATTGTGTTGAAAGTGCGTTAGACTGAAAACAAGTCACACAGTTTTTTTTTTTTCTCACTCAGATTTTCTTCCTACTCCCTTGCCTACAAGTTGCTTAGTGAAATTATTCTGGAGCTTCTGTCCTTTACATTCAGCTTTCATAAAATACCAATTTTTGTGTACAATAGCTCCAGAACTGGCCACCTGCTTCCCACTCCCAGGCTGTTCAGTCCATACCTGCAGTCCACAGTGAAGCTTATGCCAGATACTGGGGAGGAACATGTGGAAAACACTACATATATTGCATGTATATACATTGTTATAAATTCAGGACTGACACATTATTTTCACTGAGTTTTATAGTTGCATTATTTAATCTCTTGTCTACTCTCTGCCTTTGTAAAGGAGAAGGATTGTAAAATGACTCCTCTACAGTAGTCAGACTCATAAGGTGTATAAAGTGAAATGATTTATTACACAGGCCTCAATACTTTAAGACTGGAAATGTCGCTTTGTAATTAAAGTGTTGGAACAGCTGGGATGATTTATTAGGGTGATGAAATTATTATTCTGAGGTTTGTCTGTAACTTGTAAATTTTGTGTACTTCTGGCATGTGCATTAGTAGTGCGGTATTTATAGCATGGGCTTTCCAAGCATAGTTTCATGGATTAATGTACAAAAAATTAATGTATAAATCTTTGAAAATCAGATTACCAGGATAAAATAATGAGGCCATTGTCAAAATAAGAATAACAGCCAGGCTTCCCAACTTACTAATTCTTTTTTTTTAAGGTTCTGAGGATATAGCACAGGTCTAAATGTGCTATGCTTTACACATAGCACTAACTGTGCAGATTCATCTCACCCAAGGGAGTCCTCTCTGTAGCACAGGTTAAAAGCATTGAGGACATGTCCAAACAGAGGGAAATTTGATTTCTCAAATTGTGGTACTTGTTGCTTACCATTTGCTTCAAAGACACAAAGGTAAATACATTCAGCCTGCGTAATTTCTTCAAAGGTTTTCAAGCTCTACTTTGAGCCACTATTTTCTGCAGCTAAACTCCAGTTCAAGGTGGATGTAAACAAAACATTTAATCTGTGTTGGTATCACAATATCAGTTTTAAACACCAAGATTATTTTTCATTAATTGTTAGCATGGTTTTGTGACTAAAGTTCCCATGACATTATTAGGCAAGGTTTTTTTTCATAACAGGACTCCCTTGAGATGTCACAGTCTATTTCATCAACTTTCTGTCTGCCTAGTCCAGAAGGTACCGGTCTGCCTCCTGGTCTGTCTCCTACTTCTCTTCATCTGCAATGGCTCAAATGTTTATCTCCAGAGACCTGAACTAAGTCCCTGTCTCACCTGTCACATGCCCATGGATGCACCTGCTTGTGGATAAATAAATGTATGCATCTTAACTCCCAAAAGAATCTGTATCTGCCAGATAGAATTTCGGTTTTAATTAGTTTCACCCTTTTCTTTGACAAGGCTACACAAAGCCTGTACATTCCAAAAACAGACTTTGCAAGGAAATGTCAAAATAAAGCTGTTTTCATTTGAAATTTAGCAATTTATGAAATATTTTGCACTGAAGAGTTTTCCTTTTCCATTTGTGTGTTTGTTCTGAAGCCAGATTTTGTGTCTTCAGATGTTTGAACAGATATTTAAAAGAAAAAGAGGTCAGTTTTTCATTAATAATTATGGGTTTGATCACTCTGAAACAAAAGCAAATTGAGCTTGAAATTGGCTAAATGCATAAGAGGAAAGCAAGACAAATGATGATTTAGTTTGAGAAATTTTAATAAAATACATGAACTTTTTATTTTAAAATGGAATTTCAGGCTGTCTTTCAATAAATTAAAATAAAACAAATTTATTAAAACCTTTAGACAAATCATGTATAAACTCAAAATATAATGATTTTTTTTTTTGTGAGAAACTCATTCTGTTACTTTTTCTTTTGATGTACAGTCGTTTAGGATTTTTTTTTTTTTTCCATTTTAGGAAAAGTGGAAAAAGAAAACTAAACTGAAGAAAGTTATAATTATTATTTTCCAACTCAAAGTCAAAATTTAACACCTATTTAAGTAAGATCAGGAATGAAGATCCTCAGTGTTCTCTATATTTCTATATTTTCAGATTAGAGTCTTTCTGCTTCCTACATTTTAATTGTGCTGTATCCTCATACAATATTAAGGAAAGTTTAAAAATTCAATGGTTTTAAAGTTCAAAAAACTGGCAATACAGTTATTATTCTATCTCCTCTTTTCCAAAGAAATGTATGACACCTGCAAAATCTTCCTTAAAAATCCTGATTATTGTTTGGTTGTTTGAAATACAATTTTTTAAAAAATTTGACTAAACACCTTTCTCCACACACTTTTCAACAAAAAATTACTCATTTTCATTTTTTTAAATGACAAATAGCATGGCATAGTCTATATCTTGCAAGCTTTAATATTTTCTCCCACCACCGACATTCACAATTATTTTTATTGTACTAAAATTTGAAATTTCCATCATATCTTTTTGTTAATAAAGTGCTCAAAACACAAAATGAATTGATTAATAATGAAACAAACCCTCTGAATTATTAGATTTTCATAGTTTATCAAAATACAAATTAGTTTCCAAGTCTCCTAGGATTTTTTTCTCTTCATCTTTCAAGATTCTTTTAAAATTAGGTGTTTGTCACTAGGGAAATCATCTGATAATTACAGATTATTCTCTATATGTACCTACTATATTTGGTGAAATACACAATAACAACTTTATGTTTAGCAATATATACACACACACACACACACACACATATATATGTGTGTATATATATATACACACACACACATATATACAGTGTGTTGCAGATTCCCTTTACAATTATTAGTAGGAAATAAGTGTTTATAGAATACATTATCTTTCTGATGTAGATGTCCAAAAGGCCATACTGATTGCAACTAAAATCATCCATTTCTCTACTGAGATCATAAAAGCCCAGACTGACATACTCAGGTGCATTCTTCTGCAGTGCTATTTTTACATGGTAATATTTGAAAGTGAAAAATGTTTCACAGGTAGATAGCCCAAAATTTGGGACATTGAAAATTTTTAACCTTTAAGAAAAAAAAAAAGTATTATTCATGCCTTGCTATCAAATAGGAGTGGGGAGAAGTCAAGGAATGAAAATAACATGCTGGAAGACTTTTATTATAGAATTCAGCAAGAAAACCTTCAGCTTCAATTCTCAGCAAGGACAAGACTTGAAATCAGTCCAGGCATGAATATGAGCTTGGCACTCTCTGTGATATCCTCTTTGTTTGTTGTTTCCATAGAAATTGTGTTTCAAAGTCAACATATGTACTGACTCCTTTAGTCTACATTTTATTTTAAATAGTTCTGCTTTACATCTTCAATACTATTTTTCTAGAAAGGGAGAAATACTCCATGTCATGTATTTGCTCATATATCTGCTAATGGTGAATTTTCCTTGTATTTGTAGGAAATACACTGTTCCCTCTTAGAAAAGCTACTTATCTCCTAATGTTATTTCTATTTCAGAAGGTTGTCTTGAAATATAATAAAAGTCACAAAACAACTGATATGGTAGGAATTTGTTCTTTGATTTATCTGTATTTTGAAGTGTATAGGTGGCTTAGCTCTCATTTAAAAATTTATCCAGCCTATTTCTTTGTAAGGATGGTTTTGCAGAATTAATGAAAACTTATCAGTACAGCTCAAAAATGCATAGGCAAGTTCACTTTTTTGATAGGTGCCTTTGGCAATTCTATCAACAACTCACTCTGGGATGTTTTTATTTCTGTTGCTTTCAAGAGGTAGCAAAATATTTCAGTGAAGATGAATTCAGACCAGTGCCATACTGGGGGGTAGCACATGGCATCTCTGTCAGGCTCAAGGACTGATCAGGTTTTCCCTGGTGAGGCAATGCATGGTTAAATGTAGGGTTCAGATCACCTTTCTTACATCCCAGCCTGCTTCAGACATCTGTGTCTGGGCTGGTTAACTTGTCCTTTCTTTCTGTGATGGAGAGAAATTGTCCCCTTCTGAAAGGGATTAAACTGAACTATCACACTCACCTGTTTCAGGTGAAATGACTGGACATGTAGAAGGACACTTATGGAATGGTACTGCAACCAACTCTATTCTGCATTACATTCCTGAATTTTTTTTTATATTGTTGTTAGCTTTTATACATTTCTCAAACACATTAAAATAGGTTTTGTGTAGCCTCAGCACATTGCCGCTTTGTTTCTCTGCACCTCATTTTCTCTACCTGAGAATTAAGGCAAAATACACATTTACATGTCATGCCAATACATTAACCTTTTGCAGTTCTCTAGATGACATAAAGTATTCAAAGCTCAAGACATTACACATAGAAACATGCTGATCACACTGAAATCAAATGCATGCAAGGACAGTTTAAAAAACAAAAACAATTAGAAAGTCACCCACAAAAGTCACTATCATGAAAAACACCTGTCACCCAAATTGTAAGGCCCACCAAATAGTAAGGAGTCCAACATTTTTCAGGTACTGAAATAGAAAACTGGAGATTTGCCCTCATGAAATGAAAGCAGTCCCAAAAGTAGAGCAGAACTGACACTTACTTCTAGTTCTGGGAGATCCCAAAATATCAGACCTAGAAAACTTGAGACATCGCTCCATACAGAAAAGCTACAGGCAAATGCTTTTAGTAATTTCTGAGCTTTGCATCTTTTCAATGGGGAAATCTGACACAGCATTTGTGCCAGTGTTTGCTTTAAATCAGCACTTGCAGAATAATAATAATAAAATACTGAAAAAAAAACCCAGAGTTCTCTCCACTGGTGTCTTCTTATTTTTGGTGTAAGGGGTAATTAAGATTGAACATATGCATGTTGGCAGTAGTTTTGGCACTATGACTCACTTTCAGTCCTTCTCTCACTCTGTATTTATCACTTCTTAGTGGCGAAGAGGTCTTTGGTCAAGCTGGTAGGCATGTGCTGTCAGGATGCACAATATTGCCCTGCAGTTTCCACATGCTTAAATTAATTTTATCTAACATAACATTAAAATTGGTTTTGTTTTTTGTGAGTGGAAGATCAAGTTCAAAATATATTTGACAGTACTTCGTGTTACATCACCCTAAAATTCACTAATGCACACAAAGCTTCCAGCAAAACCTTTTATGTGCCTGACAATGAATTTATTTGAGAAGTATAGAAATTTATTGTCAGTGTGTCAGTCCAAGTCTGTGGTGTGCAAAAACCCATCTTTGCATCAGTGCAAGTGAGCAAACACACACAAAATAGAATCCTTTAATTTTAATGTAGCTAAATATTCCTTGTAGGAAGATAAACACGTTATGTCTATTATATCTGACCATGAGAAAATGGGTGACAAAAGATCCTGGAATAAGCATGAGGTCTTTTAGCATTTTTATGTGTTTCTGTAGAAATGGAAGGTGTGATATAAAGTTTCCTTTGAGAACTCACTCACAAATCTTTGGTTCTCCAACCTCCCAAGTGATCTGTGGAATCACAGTGATCAGAACCCAGTCAATCCTTTACAGTTTCTGAAATTAGCCTTGCCACTCAAGGCCTTCAAAATTTTTATGTGATTTGGGTACTTTTGTTGTAACCATACTCTAACAAAAAGATTGGAATGATAAAATTGCTTAGACCAAGTCCATCTCACATGACCAGGAACAATTTAAGATTAATTTAGCCATTTAAGTCACAAGAATCCCTTATATTTATGTCAGAAATATTAAACACATTACTTCTTAAAGTTTTTAATTTTTCTTATTTAATATCTTAGTACCCTGCACAACTGACAAATTCACTTGTTTTTAAACTATCTATTCCTGCTATATTTGTTCCCTGGCCTGGGGAGAAGAAAGGAATTCCAGGAACACACTCGGCCATTCATTTTTTCAAATGCTTTTCTAGGTACATTAAGCCTCCCAGAACATATAACTGGTGCACAAATAATGTTTACAGTATTCATGTGAATAACCTCAACCAGATCTGCTTTGTTACCCACAAAATTGTTAAGCTTTTTCTTTTGTTCCAGACCTTTTCTTTTTCTTCTGAAAAGTTGAAAGCAGGCATACTTTTTTAAATTTGTAAAATAAACTCCAAAACTTTGTGTCTTTTGCTTTCTAACTACTTTAGGGATCTTGTTTTCAAATATCAAGGAGGTATATATTGTATTATTTGCACTGCTGTGCAGTACAGACCAGATTCCTGGTGGCATCTGAGCTGAAGATACAACTGCAATTTCATTCACTTTTGTCATTGGAATGATCAAAATAAAGGACCTTGCTGTCCATTATCCTTCTCCCTCAATGGCCCTTGGCAGGTGCACAGTGGATCTGGGAACAGAGCAAGCCTGGTCAGGCACTTCCCTGGAGTGATCTCCCTTCCCCAGGGAATTTAGGGTTCAGAGACTTCAGGAGCCAGAGATAGTGCATTCATGTTCTGTGATTCTGTGGCTTATTATGTCCTGGATTCATCTGGTCACTCATCAAGATTTTCAGCTACAAAGAGCATAGCAGCTTAAATATGACTTGTAGGAGGAAAAAAAAACTTCTTTATGCTTGTTTCAAACACATGCATTGTAATGGCAAAAAATTAAGGAGGACAATAAGAAAAATCTCTGGTAATTCCCCTTCTCCTTGTTACTCAAAACTGTCAGCTATTATCAGAATAATTTTACATTGGAAGGACTTTTCTTTCCCCATTTTCCCAGATGCCTAATGTCATACCAAGACATTTTGTTCTTTATTCAGAGAGTTTGCAGCCTGAGTAACAGAGTTTCCTATCCACTGTTTGCATTGAAGTGAAATTGAATGTCAAGGTCTTATTTATATATATATTTAGCCATGGAATAATTAGTGAAGTTCTACAGAGAATGTAAAATTCAGTACAATTTGATTCTTCGTTGCAGTCATTATTTGGCAGGCAAGGGCAGGGAGGGGAAATCAGAGACCACATGTTATATTTGAGTCTTTCATGCAGCTGGGCCTTTGAGTACTGCCAGTTATGGAAGGTTAATAAGACTTTTTGAATTCTAAACAATGTGTGTCTTTTCCCCTTATCTTTCATATAGAGAGGTTTAAATTAATAGAAACGTGAGTGGAGCTATTATAGTTGTCTTCTTTGTTATCTGCATTTTCTCCCTGCACTGATCTGGGGGTGAAGGACCTCTGCAGAGCAGGGGAAGCAGAAGGAGGACACACTTCATTCTCCTGTGGACCCACTGGGCTTTCAGGTCATCTTCTTCTTTTCTATTCCAGGAAATGTGCTTGCAAATCTTAATAATAATAAGCAGGTGTGCAGGTAGCAATGTGGGAATTAGGGAACATTTGCTTCCCACAGCTTTCCCTCTCTCATTGTATCTCATGGAAGATATCTTGCATGTTTTATATTGTAGTCTGTCAGCACGGTTTTATCTGATTGCTCCTTCTACCAAAGTTAAGGAGATAAGGGGGTTTCAAGGAAAAAAAACCTGCAGACTTTAAGAACCCACTGGCAATAACAATCACAAAGTTTAAGGGGTTTTCTGAGGTTTATGGAAGACTAGACAGCTAAACTTTTCAAACCAAAATTAATTAAAGCTTACTGCAGGTAAGGATAGTACTCAAAGGAAAATCTGAAAGAAGCATATGATAGTAATTTCTTCTGCACATATATTCTTTCCATTAAAACTGAACACATTTAATCACATTTTTTGTGAGGTTTTTTAATATTAAATGATATTCTGTTGGTGTGTAAAATTCAGGTTCTTTTGCCATCCACAAAGTTTTTATTTTCCTCAGCAAATCTCTCAGATACACTTTAGAAAAATGATAGCATTCTCCTCACCATTTTTGAGTATTTAAAGGATCAATTTAAGAATAAAATAATGTGTGGTTGAATTTCACAGAAAAATATGCATTTGAACTGCCTATTTGATGTACTTCTACTTATAAGCAAAAGCTAGGTTTAATGGAAGCCTAGCTGCTTTGGGCCCAGAAGAGGTTATATGAGGTGACCTCAGCCTCCAAGGGTCCTGACTGATTTATATACCTGTATCTGCTCCAACTGATTCTCTCATTCCTTTTCCAAAGTTAGTTTTTTTGACACTGCACAGCTATGTTTGCCTTACGCTCAGGAACTGCTGAGACCTGCTCTGTGCTAAATGTCACTCTCGTGGTTTTAAATACACTGATTATCTGTTTTCCAAAGAAAAAAAAAAAAAAAAAAAAAAAAAAAAAAACAACACACAGCTACTAGTAGTTTTTATTCTTTTTCTGTTTCTCTGCAGAGCTGGATAAAAGGAGCAGGACAAGTCAGCGGGAAGCACCTAGAGGCACTTTTTAGACAGAGCTGTTTCTGAGGATGAGCCCACCACCATGGGCAGCCTGTGCTGGAGGAAACTTCCTCCAGTCAACTTGCAGAAGAGTAACTGGAATCAGAGGACAGTGGAAAGGAGGAGGAAGAGCATAGGTGTTTAACCTCAAGAGTATAACTCTACAGCTGGTAGAGACACTACTGTGGGGAACTTGTGATGGTGGCAGAGGATGCAGCTTTGCAAGATGGGGGAGTCAGTCCAGGAGAGCTCCAACAGAGCAAAGGCTGGTCTTTCCCCCTTTTTTCCACCACTAGTTTTGCGCAGGGAGAATTGCTTGTCTGACCCCTCAGCAGGAAGGTTTTCCTTGGGAAATTATCAGAACATTAACCAGAAAAAATATTAATAATTTCCCTGTAGGTTGCTGAAAAACCTTCTGCGCTTTCAATCTCAGTGAGCTCTTAGAAGAGACACAATATTATCCACCTTGTTAAATCTGGGCCCTGGCCTTCTAGCATGGCCACAGGTATAAGACATGTAGTACTAAGAAATTCTTTGATGCTTTTCCTCTGAAAGCTGATAGGAAAGCATTCAGAGCCACACACTAAAATTTTCACTCTGCCCAGCACGCTTCCAAAAGCCAGAAGTCAGGCTGCCTTTCAGCAAAGATCTGAACCCAGAGGTGAAGTGTAAGTGGAGTAGAACAAAACTGTAGGAAATATTGTTTTAGTATCCCCCTTAGATGCTGTCCTGTTATCAAGATTGACAGGTATAAGGCAAGTTTTGTGAAGACTGTAGATTGATAGATTGATAGCTACTTTTCTGTTACTTGGTATCCTCAGTCTGTAACAGGGAGAAACTGCCTTTTGCCTTTTGTTATAGTTTCTGTACTTTCATTGCTCTGATTGCATCAGCAGCTCTTCTCCCTTGCTTTGGACTGCAGATCAATAACATTTTTCTTGCCCCTAGAAGTTACCTGTCATACTTGGCCTATGTTTTCATACCAGTCTGGATGACTGCTTTCTTATGCATTAAGTCTGTATCTAGGTCTCCCAGTATCAGATCAAAAATAACACAGCCATATAATAAAAGCATTGATCCAGTAACATTCACTAGTTCACACAACCTGAGCCCACTGGTTTGTCATACTGAGTTTCCTGTTGGATTAATAGACTATCTCCCCTTCCTCTTTTTCTCTAATTGTCAAGTGGTCCTTGTACTTCTCCATCTCAATTATCCATTTTTTTTTCTCTAGAGAATTTGTAACTTCACTGGTAAAGCATCAACTTTGTCTATTCAGCCTTTGTTTCTCCAAAGTTTTATGCTTTACTTTTACAATAACCACAACTATTCTCCAATTTCCCATCCCAAATTTCTTTTTTTCCCACTTAACATAGCCAACAAGACCCAAAATCCCCAGAATTCCTAACAAGTAATTAACAAGCAATACTGAGAGATACTTCCTTCATGGTGCCATCCAGCTATCAGAGTTTTTTTAAAATCCACTAATATTACTTGAAACTTTGATCACTTCAATATTGGCAGCCCAGAATGGAAATTTCCATGGCATTTTACAGAAGGAAGACATGATATTTTGAAGATCAGCCCACTCAGCTCTGAGGAAACAAAGAATTAATTTAATGAGATGTTGTGAACCTCCATCCAATGATGTTGTTTTTTACTTCGAATGTTCCTTATCTTTGTCCATAACTACATGAGAAATCCACAAGCCATGTCTCTGTGAAGCTCAGTTTAGCATTGCAGCACAGTGTTGAAGATCTTATTCTGATGCTGCTAGCAAGCCAGCAGTTGAGCTTCAGGAAGATTTTTCACTACTCTGGAAGTTTTCCTTCTAGTAACTGTTGAAATCTCTATAAAGCAAGAGGGGCATGTGCTGCTCTTGAGTCACATTCCTGGTTCAAAGCTTCTCATTTGTACCACTGCACAGGGAATTCCGTGGTTAACCAGCTGCTTCAAAAGCTCATCATATGACAGCTCTCAAGGCTCAGATCCTTCTTTCATAGCACTGAACATAAAATCTAATTTGAATATTAAAAAAGAGTATTGAACATACTTGTGTGTATGACTGTCTGCATAAATATATATTTGAAGGCTTTTCTGGTTCACCCTGAGGCTCTACCTCAAGTTTCTCCCAATCCCTGTAGCTTTTCAGTGAAAATTAAAATATGTGTATTGTTATCCTCAGACATAAGTCTCTCCTCATGTATAGTATTTTTGTAGCAGCATCCATGGGAGGAACAGTAAATGAAATGGCAAAGCTTCCCAAAAAGGAAACTTTGCCAAAAAGGGAAGGGGAGGGGAGGGGAGGGGAG
>VZUI01077516.1:0-12603 GCA_013401135.1 Cettia cetti
TTGTGTCCCTGCTGTGTGCAGAGCTGAGTGACCCTGCCTGTGAGCTCAGAGCTGCACCCTGGGCAGCAGAGCCTGGAATACAGGGGAGATAAACTCAGCCTCAGCCTCAGCACACCCAGCTGGTGTTCCCTCTGCACCCACAGCACCATCCCTGGACCCAGGCTGGGCTGCAGCCGGGGTCTGGGAGGATCCCTGGGTGACAGGGACAGCCCCTGGCACCAGCAGGGTGACAGCAGGGCTGGGCTGGGGCCCCTGGCCGTGCCCTGGCCTGGCAAGTGACAGGGCTGTGCCAGCCTGCAGGGACAGGTGACAGGGATGTGCCAGCCTGCAGGGACAGGTGACAGGGCCGTGCCAGCCTGCAGGGACAGGTGACAGGGCCGTGCCAGCCTGCAGGGACAGGTGACAGGGCCGTGCCAGCCTGCAGGGACAGGTGACAGGGCCGTGCCAGCCTGCAGGGACAGGTGACAGGGCCGTGCCAGCCTGCAGGGACAGGTGACAGGGCCGTGCCAGCCTGCAGGGACAGGTGACAGGGCCGTGCCAGCCTGCAGGGACAGGTGACAGGGCCGTGCCAGCCTGCAGGGACAGGTGACAGGGCCGTGCCAGGCTCCCGGGCTGGGCCCAGCTCTCTCCAGGCTGGCAGGGGCCGTGCTGCTCCTCCCCTGCCCGCCTCTGGAGCTGTCCCACGGGAAAGGCAGAAAGTTGAACACCCTCCCTGTGCTGCAGGGTCAGGGAGGTGAACAGAACTCCTGAAGAGTGCCCAGGATGAGGAAAGGGAACACAAAGCTGCTTTGGGGAGGGCTTGGGCTACAGAGGCTTCAAAAGGAGAAACCTTTTTACCTTTAGAACTTTTGGAAATACAAAGAAAATACAAAACTCTTTTATGGGGGGACTTTGGTTGTTGAGTTTTTCAAATAAGAATGTTTGTTTTTTGATTTTTTGGGCAGACTTTTGGACTTGTTTCACTTTTGCACTTGAGACTGTCTCATCCAATAGCTGGAGTGGCTCCTGGGCATGTTTTAGAGAGGAACCGGGGACATCATATCTTCTCCTAATGGAGGCACTTGATCATCAACCAAATTAATTTAACAATATCTCAATATTTTCAGAGCAAGATGTGTCTTGGTTAAGCCAGGCTGAGAGCAGATGTGAGGCCAGAGGACATTTCACTCTTTGCAGGCCCAGCCCCAGCCCTGGGTGATGTTCAGCTTGGTTGGGGAACACGTCCCCCCTCTCCAGGACAACTCTGTGCTGCTGGAAGCCTTCACACAACTCTGTGCTGCTGGAAGCCTTTACACAACCCTGTGCTGCTGGAAGCCTTTACACAACCCTGTGCTGCTGGAAGCCTTTACACAACTCTGTGCTGCTGGAAGCCTTCACACAATCCTGTGCTGCTGGAAGCCTTCACACAACTCTGTGCTGCTGGAAGCCTTTACACAATCCTGTGCTGCTGGAAGCCTTCACACAACTCTGTGCTGCTGGAAGCCTTTACACAATCCTGTGCTGCTGGAAGCCTTCACACAATCCTGTGCTGCTGGAAGCCTTTACCAGCCCTCCAACCCATTTCATTTTTTAAAGAATAAGCAAATCAGCACAGCTGTGTCTCACAGGAGCTGACTGGCAGCCTTTAAATCTCCTTCAACGGCAGCGAGGGAGCTGAGCTTAAATGGCACAAAGAGCCAAGATTTGTGGCCCTTGCAAGACTTGTGATTTATTGCCCAGAGACACAGAAAAAGACTTTCCTTCATCCCACCCCTTATTAAGCTCCTCCACTGACTGCTCGTTAAATTTTGCCTGGGAATTGCTCAGAATAAACATTTAAATCTCCAGCAGAATATTGAATAACTCCTTTCCAAGAAGCACAAATAAAGCAGGTCCGGGTCTGCCTGCAGTCACCCATCAACACAGGGTGCCCACGCTGCCAGCCCTGCTCCAGTGAACTCAGGGCGTCGTTTTTTGGAGAGAGACATCAGACACCAAAGGTCCTCTGGAAGCCCTGGTTCAAGGGGAGGTGACAATGATGGTTTGTGACTGAGGGCCCTGCAGGGCAGCACAGGAAGGAAGGAGGGAAGGAGTTCATGGATCCTTGTCCCTGTTTATTGATACAGAGGCAAAGGACCAGAGAGCGCTGATCCCGGGGCTGAGGGGGTTTGGAGTGATGGAATTTGGGAGCACTGCAGCTCCCACTGCAGACATCCCCCAGTTCTGCTCTTCAGCCTCCACCAAAGAGCTCCCATTCCCATAAAACAGATCCCATTCCCATAAAACAGATCCCATTCCCATAAAACAGAACCCATTCCCACCCAAGAGTTCCCATTCCCATAAAACAGATCCCATTCCCATAAAACAGATCCCATTCCCACCCAAGAGTTCCCATTCCCATAAAACAGATCCTTGTCCTGCCCAAGGTGTGCCCTAAGGGCCTTTCAATCAATCTCTGCTTCATTCCCTGGCTCTGTGCAGTCTCTGCTCCAGCTCAGCCCCCCCAGGCACCAGAGGGGGCTGGGGTGGGGAAGGACACCCCCACAGTGCCCTTTGCTCTGGGGGTCCCTGCCCATGGATGGGCTTTTGGGTCCCTTCCATTCCAAACAACCCTGGAATTCCAGGATGAATCTCCAGACTGGCCTGGTCCTGCTGCAAGGCAGAGTTGAAGAACCCAGGGGCAGGAGTGGACAGGAGCAATTCCTTTGTGGGGTGCAGAGATGGGCACTGTGGGCAGCGTTTGCACCCACTGCCTTTGAACAGGCCTCAGCTCACGACACAAAAATCCCTTGAAGTGTCTTAAAGCCCTGTGTCATGGCTGTCAGGGAAATGGAGAGAGAAACTTCCTCCTCCTCTTCCTCCTCCTCCTCTTCCTCCTCCTCCTGGATCTGCTCCTGTGGGGGCACAGGCAGCATTTCCCACCTGCTGCTTCCTGGGGACAGGAATGTCAGGGGCAGTGCTGGGGCTGCTGCTCCGCCAGGCCTGGGCAGAATTCCCTGCTACATTTGCAGGATTTCTAGTGGACAACCCAGAAGGTTCTGTGACAAACGCTCAATTATTTTTGATCATCATTTGCTGCTGTCACCAGGCTGGCTCCGTGTGGGTGGGTGTTACAGAAAGGACAAAAATCCCTCTGCTCTCCCCGCAGTTTCTCCTGCTTTGTGATTTTCCCTGGTTTATTTTAGTTTCCTTTTGACACATCAATCCTAATTTATGAAAAGAAAACAACAGAAAAATAAATATTTCCACCTTTCTGTGACGCTTTTTGGCTGAGAGCAGGACTGCAGTGCTGGAGTTGGCGTGGGCTGGGACTGAGTGCTTTGCACGGAGGGTGCAGGGGGAAAACTTCATCCTGCCAGTGCCCCTGCAAGTGTCCCAAAGTGTCACCCAGGGGCTGCCACCTCTGCCAGGGCCCCACCATTCACAGAGGTCTCCTGCTCTCACCTGGTTGCCTGAAGATGAGTTTCAGGAAACCTCCCTTGGAAAGGATTTGCAGCCCCACACCAAAGCACCCCTGGGGAAATCCTGCAGGAGCCTGGCCCAGCTTTCTGGGGCACTTCCAAACAAGCATTTCCAGTCAGTACCTTTACATTGCAGGAAGGCTCTTGAGGGAGTAATTTGCATTTTCATGCATGGCTAATTAGAGATGGAGTGAGCTGAACAGAAGATGTTGAGTGAAGACCATGGAATCATGGAATGGTTTGGCTGGGAAGGGACCTCAGAGCCCATCCCATCCCACCCCTGCCATGGCAGGGACACCTCCCACTGTCCCAGGCTGCTCCAGTTCTGTCCAGCCTGGCCTGGGGCACTGCCAGGGATCCAGGGGCAGCCACAGCTGCTCTGGACACCTCCCAGGGAACAATTCCTGCCCAGGATCCCATCCAGCCCTGCCCTCTGGCAGTGGGGAGCCATTCCCTGGGTCCTGGCACTACAGACATGGGAGGGTGGCCTGGAAAAGGATGAAGATGGAGAGGGGTTGCAGAGACTCATGGAAAATGAGTGCAGGGTAATCCACACCCATCCCATTTCGGGGAGAGGCTCTGCTCTCCAGCTCCCAGAGATTCATTTCCCACCCTTCCTCCAAGACTTCTGCTCTACCCTCAGCTCTGTCCACTCCAAAAAGAAAAAAGCCCTGGAATAAGGAATAAGGGTTTTCCTGCACGGCATCCCAGGAACTCTTCCTGCTGCTGGAACCTCTGCCTGCAGCTCAGCCAAAGGAGGACGTGAGCAAAGGGGAGATGCGAGCTGGGGAGAAGGGAAGCTGTGGAGCATCTCCAAAGCTCGACGCTGATTTTAAAAGGGTCTGGGTTTGAGTTCTGGGCAGCCATTCAGGACGCTCTGCTCTCGTTTGGACGGGGTGGCCCCTCTGTGCTTGTTGGGATCAGCGCGCTAATGAAGGCTTGAAGGGAAACAACAAACGCTGGGAAAGCCTTTTATGCATCTAATGACACTTAATTTCCATAGTAAATGCCTAATGCTTAACGAGTGTTTTATTCTCCCCCAATTTACATATTTATAGTTAACTTTGGTGGCTGCTCCTGAGTAATTAAGCGTCTGTTTAAAAGGAGCCTGTGAACTCCCCAGCCACATGCTCGTCCCAGTGATGGGGAAAAAACCCAAACAAACCTTGGGCACTTCTTTTAGAGAAACATTTGATTACAGGTTGTTGAAAGATAGTCGTGGGGAAAAAAGAGAAGGGGTTTGCATAGTGAATAAAACACGAGGGAGGAAAAACTGGGACAAAATGGCATTGAGAGGGAATGTGAAGGGAATTTCCCAGCATTGGGCAGTGCCCCTGGGGAAAGGTCCCACACTCCCAGCCACACACCAGCTGTGGGATGTGCTGGAGCTGCGTTCGTGCAGCTTTGTCCAACACCAGAAAGGTGGAATTCCAGATCTTTGCTGATCAAGAGGCAGGGAAGCAGCTGAGAGCAGGACAGTGGCACAGAGGAATCATCTGCACTCAGCGATGAGGGTGTCACTGGCATAAAGCCTGGCAGAAAATCTTAACTTCAAACCTTTTCATTTTGCTGTGGCTAAATAAGAATGGAGATTCAGAGTTAAAACCAAGTGTAGAGAAACTCCTTTGGAGATATATTTGCTGCAACACGACCTGAACATTCCTGCTGCTGAAGAGCATTCAGGAAAGGCCAGCTGTGTGCCTGGGAGCGGGGCTGAGCTTCAGGCAGAGATTCACCAAGCCCTTCCTCGTGCTGGCCCATAACCTTGGCACCAAACACGATAATTGGGTGCTTAACCTTTATCTTGATCACATCAAGCACTCGTGCTCTTCTTTCTCCCGAGATTTGCCTGTGGCTGGAGTCTGCAGAAAATGGCAAATTCAATTTGTATGCAAGTGTCTAATGCTTGCATGTGCATTTAGGCCAGGGATCCGTCACCCAGCATCAGATCGAGGAATCAGAGCCCTCTGAACCCTGCTATCAGCACTGCTATCAGCACTGATATCAGCTGGGCTGCTGGGGGTATCAGAACCTCTGAACCCTGCTATCAGCACTGCTCACAGCACTGCTATCAGCACTGATATCAGCTGGGCTGCTTGGGGGTATTAGAGCCCTCTGAACCCTGCTATCAGCACTGCTATCAGCACTGGTATCAGCTGGGCTGCTGGGGGTATCAGAACCTCTGAACCCTGCTATCAGCACTGCTATCAGCACTGATATCAGCAGGGCTGCTGGGGGTATCAGAGCCCTCTGAACCCTGCTATCAGCACTGATATCAGCACTGCTATCAGCAGGGCTGCTGAGGGTAGCCCAGCTCCCGTGCTGGTCCCTGCCTGGGGCTGCTCCAGGGGCTGAGATCCTGTCTGGGTCCCTGTCATGGACCAAAGGGCTCTGAGAGATTGAGGTGCCTGTCCTTGGAGGTGTCCTGTTCCCAGCAGAAGGGGCCAGCACCCTGCCAGGGCTCAGGAGATCCCCGAGGTGGTTTTGGCTTCTCAGGCTCCCCCCTGGCTCCCCGGGCAGGGTGGGACCCTGGGCAGGCTCAGCCCCTGCTGGTTCCAGCAGCTCCACGGCTCCAGGGCTTGGAGAGCTCCTGCTCCTGCCCAGGCTCCGGGAATATTCACAGGAGGGTTTGTACCCCTGGAGCTGCCCCGGAGCTGAACTCATCAGCAGGAGCCTCTGTGTCCATTCTGGATTTACAGAACGTGGCAGAATGCCCCAGTCCCCGCTCACGAGGGTCCAAGCCTGGCTAGCAGATCAACCTCGGAGGAAACCGGGGCGAGGACAAAGGCAGAAGACAAAAGGTGCTCCCCGGGAACAGTGCTGCTGTTCAATGCAGAACCTTCACCCTGCGGTCCCAGGGATCCAAGAGGAAGTTATCACCTGGGGAGCCAGGCTTTATGCCCTCGGTGAGGGAGGGAGGAGGGGAGAGGCTCTGCCGGCCAATGGGGCAGACCCCAGGAGAGGTGGGCCCCAGGTGGTGTCAGGTGCACGGGTACAGGGGTTTCTGGGAGGGTGGGTTTACAAACACTTCTATAAACAGGGCCAGTGTGACAAGGACAGCTGCATTTGTGCAATACAACAGAAGCACAGACCCCAGAGCGGGCTGGACTGCACTGGACCCTCCCCTCACCCCCCAGCCCAGAGCAGCTGGGGCTGCCCTGCACCCCTGGCAGTGCCCCAGGCCAGGCTGGACTCTGGGGCTGGAGCACCTGGGACAGTGGGAGCTGTCCCCATGGCAGGGGTGGCCCTGGATGGGCTTTGGGGTCCCTCCACCCCACGGTGCTGTGATGAGAGCACAGCTCAGAGACACAACAGGAGCCTTTGAAGCAGAGAAGTTCCTGCACTGACAGCGCCACTCACATTGCCCAAACTTTTCACTTTGCTGCATTCCGGGGTCTTTACTGGAGGCATGAAGTTGGTAACTTCACAAAAAAGGAGTTGAGGAAAGTACAAATGAGTTTCACCTCCATTTTAATGACTATAATTTTCTCTTGTAACGGTAATTTCAGTAATTAATGGCTGCATTCTTCTATTGTTGCAGTATTTGGAGATGACACAAAATGAGCAAGTGTTTTTGTGTCAGTGACAAAAAGAGAAGATTAGCTGGTGAATGCTGATAGGAAATGTTTGGTGGGAGGAATGAGCAAGGAAGGACTGATAACAAATTTGGGGGTATTGTTTCTTTGCAGTATTATCTCTCTTTCACTGCAAGGGAAAGAGCAGTGATCCGATGGGAGGCTGCAAATCCCCTTCCCCTCCGGAGCTGGGTGGTTCCAGTGCCTGGAGGGACCCTGGGGCAGTTACACCCCTCAGGCCGTTCCCAAAAGTGCTGCCACACCTGGGGCTGATTTCCCGGGTCTCAGTCCCGGCCTTGGCTCTCCCCAGATGTCACAGCAGACCAGTTACACTCAGCGTTCAGGGGAGAGCACAGTCTCTCCTGCCCTGGGCCCCTGTGGTCTCCTGATGGTTCTGCCACATCTTGCTCAGTGGGAATCTCACCACAGGCAGGTTTTTCGTGGTTTGTGGGGTTGGGTTTTGGTTTTTCTTTTTTTTTTTTCAAATGAAATCTCCAACATATTTTGATGGTAGGAGTAAGAATAACAGTTAATAACAGTACTCATAGGTGTCAGCTTCTGGGATCCCTGCCCAGACACGCAGGGATGATGTGCCCCTGCATTTCCCAAGGGATTTTATCTGAGCTAGGCCGTGCTGCGCAGCCCGGGCTGAGCAGGGAGGTGTCCCCTGTGCCCCAGCCTGGCTCTGTGGGTGAGCACCCCTGCACCCCCTGCACACCCTGCACCCCGGCTGAGCACCCCCTGCACTGGGCACCCCCTGCACTGAGCCTGTGCTGAAGGTGGGGAGTGCTCCTGGGGCACAGAGCCTGTGCCAGAGGTGGGGGGTGGTCCGGGGGGCACAGAGCCTGTGCCAGGCTGAGGGCAGGCCAGGGCTGCTCTGAACAACTGTTCCCTCCCTCTCTTGTCCAAGAACCTTGAAAAGGAAGTGTGGAATCATTTTGGATGTTTTTGGAAAGGAAGTGTGGAATCATTTTGGATGTTTTGGAAAGGAAGTGTGGAATCATTTTGGATGTTTTGGAAAGGAAGTGTGGAATCATTTTGGATGTTTTGGAAAGGAAGTGTGGAATCATTTTGGATGTTTTGGAAAGGAAGTGTGGAATCATTTTGGATGTTTTTGGAAAGGAAGTGTGGACTCTTCTGGCACACCTGGCTGGGAGCTCAGGGCCCCCGGGGTTCAGGCAGAGAGCCCAGGGTGTGCCTGGGAGCCTGGGGAAGGAGGAACAAACCCAGAGCCATTTCCATCCCATAATGTCCCTGCAACTGCAGCTCCCTGGGCAGACAGGACAGAAAAATGTAGGAGTGTAGTTCCAGCTTTTAAAAACCCTTCTCCCACAAATATGGAAATATGAAAAAAAATCTAAATAATGCACTTGATTGTGAGTTGAACAGAACCTGTAATAAACCCCTCGTTGTTTCAGCTTTTTCTAAAAATACAGGCTAATAGAGGTCAAATTTGAAATATCACTTCAAACCTCCAAAAAGGAAGGATTTTGAGCTGAAATTAGAAATCAAAATCCATTTTACATCCTTCCAAAAAAAAAAAAATTTCCCCTCTTCTCTGTGTGCTTTTAACCAAAATGTTTTGCTAAGCCCAACCAGAATGAACAAGCATTTCTGGTCAGACTGAATAGATTTTACTCCTTTTCATCCAGGGAGATAAAATATTCTACCAAACGTATTCATTTATTTATTATGCATTTTGGCTGTAAATACAAATGCTGCTTTATGCCCACCAAAAAGCACAAGCTATCATTTAAAAAAAAAAAATGTTTATATTAACACTGGAAGTTGGGCGTAGTGCCTAGCAGAGAAAATAATGTCAATTACCCACACAAATAGCTTTCCAAATCTCCCAGTGCTGCTTTCTGCATGAGCAGCTCGATTCACAGAAATTAGAGATGGGAAAAGATCTTATTAGAGCGTCTCATCTCCCTCTCTGCTCCAAGGCTTTGTCCCCCACTGGTGTTTTCCATTTAGCTCTGCCCAGCCTGGATTTAAATGATGGGGGTCTCTGGGGTAGCCTGGGTTTCTTCTTTGTTCTTTGTTTTTTTCCATACAAATATATCTTTGTTAGTGAGCAGAAACAGTGAAATTCTGCTGTGAAAAACCCTGACTCGGAGTCAGGTGTTGTTAAAAAATCCCTCACCTGCAGGCAGGTGCAGAAACTGGGAGCCAGCGCTGCCTGGGCTGGGCTGGGCTGGGCAGCCCCAAGGGCCTGGAGATGATGTCCCCAGCACCCCTGGGTGGCCTGGCAGGGACAGTGTCCCCAGCACCCCTGGGTGCCTGGCAGGGCTGGCAGGGACAGGGGCAGTGTCCCCAGCACCCCTGGGGGCCTGGCAGGGCTGGCATGGGATGGGCATGTCTGGTTCTGCTCTTCCCCTGGAATCTTCTCCCTCTGCACTTTGTTAGTATTGAAAATGCTCTCCTGGGGACTCCCTGTCCCATCCCTGTCCCTGTCCCATCCCTGTCCCATCCCAGGACAGGGCAGTCTCTCCACAGCCCTGGCAGCTGCTCCGTGAGCTCCCCGTGGGCTCCCCAGGGCCCGGCTGGGGCGGGGGGCGGCTCCCGGCCGAGGCTCGGTGGGACCAAGGCCTGAGGCCCCGCTGAGCATCAATAACCCGCGGGAGGCAAACCCTGCGGGCGGTGTGCCCCGGGACAGGTGACACTGACCCGATGGGCTCCCCTGGGCTCTGCCGGTGAGAATGAGTTAAAAATCTGCTACAGAGCCCTGTGTGACGCAATGATTCTCTCAGCGTGGGGGTGAAATGGTTTCCCTTGCACATCCTGGCCAGAAGAGTCATGCCTTGACTCTGACGCTAAAAATGTTGTTGGAGAGTTCTTGTTTTTCCCGCAGTTGGGGTGAGAGCTGTGCCTGTGGCTCCCCGCTCCTCCCGCAGCCTGGAGCAGCGCTGCCGCCCCTGCACCGCGGTCCTGGGGAGGACACGGCTGGGGCTGCCGTGTCCCTGCCGGCCCGGTGGGGACAAGGGCAATGTGCCGAAGCTGTGCCCGTGCCAGCCCGGCGTGCCCGCGGCTCCCACCCAGCGCAGCAGCTCTGGCAGCCGCCCCCTTTCCAAAGGTCACTGCGGCGAGCTGGGCTCCTCGATCAGCTTATCGCTTCTTTCCTTAAACCAGCTTAAAGAGAAACTTCCCGTGGTGAATTGGAGTCTGACAGCGTGCTGTGGTGTGATAAGCACAACCCGCGGGGCCGAGGCACTCTTCGCTGCCGCGCTGCCCGGGGCAGGGCTCCTGGGCGGGGCAGGATGTGTTAACCGTGTTATCATCTCTGTTATCATCTGTGTTATCATCTGTGTGAGCTGTGTGATCTGTTATCTGTGTCATCATCTGTGTTATTCTCTGTGTGAGCTATGTTATCTGTGTGATCTGTTATCATCTCTGTGTTATCTGTCATCTGTGTTATCATCTGTGTGATCTGTGTTATCATCTCTGTTATCTGTGTTATCTGTTATCATCTGTTATCATGTGTGTTACCATTTGTGGTATTATCTGTGTGAGCTGTGTTATCTGTGTGATCTGTGTTATCATGTGTTATCATCTGTGTTATCATCTGTATGATCTGTGAGATCTGTGAGATCTGTGATCTGTGTGAGCAGTGTGATCTGTGTTATCATCTGTGTTATCATCTGTGTTATCATCTGTGTTATCATCTGTGTTATCAGTGTGATCAGAGATCTTCTCCTGGGCCGCACAGCAGCAGCTGCTGGGCACGGAACATTTCCTACCCAAGGCTCTTGTTTGGGACTGGCCATCAGCAATTTCCCTGCTGCTGTTCTGCGGATATCAGGGAATGCTGGGAGGATTTGGGTTGGAAGGGACCTTTAGAGGCCGTTAGACCCAGTCCCTGCAATGAGCAGCAGCGTTTTCACCTGGGGCTGTGCCCACAGCCACATCCAGGCTGGCCTTCGAGGTTTCCAGGGCCGGGGCAGCCTCAGCTTCTGCGGGCAGCTTCACCACCCTCGTGTAAAAAAGGCTTCCCTGTATCCAGTCCAAAAGGATCCAGGAGTGTAAACCACCCCCCTTGTCCCGCCCCACAGGCCCTGTGGAAGGGTGACCCAGGTGGAGGGAAGGTGTCCCAGGTGGGAGGGAAGGTGTCCCAGGTGGAGGGAAGGTGTCCCAGGTGGAGGGAAGGTGTCCCAGGTGGAAGGGAAGGTGTCCCAGGTGGAGGGAAGGTGTCCCAGGTGGAGGGAAGGTGTCCCAGGTGGAAGGGAAGGTGTCCCAGGTGGAGGGAAGGTGTCCCAGGTGGAGGGAAGGTGTCCCAGGTGGAAGGGAAGGTGTCCCAGGTGGAGGGAAGGTGTCCCAGGTGGAGGGAAGGTGTCCCAGGTGGAAGGGAAGGTGTCCCAGGTGGAGGGAAGGTGTCCCAGGTGTTCCCCAGGGGAGGGGTTGTGCCTCAGGTGCACAGAGGATCCTGAAGCCCTTGTCCCTGCCAGTGTTTGATGCCAGAGACACCAGGGCTGCCCAGCAGGTCAGGCTGAGACCCTGCAGGTACAGAGTCTGTGCAGCTGGAACCATCCCTGGCCACACAGGAGCCTCCTGCTCCAGGGCAGGACAGGACAGCAGTGTCCCTGGGTGTCCTTGAGTGTCCCTGGGTGTCCCTGAGCATCCTTGGGTGTTCCTGGGTGTCCCTGGGTGTCCCTGAGTGTCCCTGGGTGTTCCTGAGCATCCCTGAGTGTGCCAGGGCCCTGTGACACTGTGGCCAGGTGGAAGAAGTGAATGTGTCACTTCCCACCTCCAATCATCCTTCCCTAACGTCTCATTTATTTACCATTGTTTTATTCCTCTCCAATTAATTCCTATCCCTCACTCCATTTCACTTTTAAATTCTCTTATTCCTTTTTTAATAACTTATAGTCTTCCTAATTGACCAAGGAACTCAGGGAGAGAGGTATTATTTTTTTTAATAATCCATTTTATTGCTGCTCCTCATTTCACATTCTCCTGCTGCACTGGCTCTCTGATGTAACCCAGGAGTGGATTTTCCCATTTCCAGCCCCTCATCATTGCTCACAGCCAAGATTCATAAATCCGAGAAGGAGAATTAAAATAGCAGTAATAATAATGATAATAATAGTAATAACAACAACAAGAGTAGATAAAGCTGTATCAGCCTGGAGGCAGGGAAGTGGCCGTAAACACCAGCCCGGAGAGCTGATTGTGCACGGATTGATCCAGGGGTCTGTGAGTGTCAGCACCCTCCAGCGCTCTCTGCAGCAGACTTTATTCCTCACACTCCACACGTTTCAGGCCCTTGAGCTCCTCTGCACGATGGAGCCCTCCAGGAGCTGCTGGGGGAGGCCTGGGGCAGGACCAAGGCTCTGCCAGGACCTGGAAATTGGAAATCACACGGGGCAGAGAAAGTGGGGACACCCAACCACCCAGCCTCACCCAGCCCCTCTCCCTCCTGCAGCACAGCCCCAGGGCCAGGGCAGTGCCCGTCCCCTGTGCTGGCACTGCTGGGGCACCGCCAGGGCTGGGGCAGCTCTGAGAGCCCTGGAGGGGCTGGAGCGAGTCCAGGGAGGGGAAGGGAGCTGGGAAGGGGCTGGAGAATTCCTGAGGGAGCTGGGAAGGGGCTG